>JAJDFE020000148.1:0-62746 GCA_021527465.2 Geoglossum glabrum
TTTTTTTTTTTTTTTTTTTTTTTTTTTTTTTTTTTTTTTTTTTTTTTTTTTTTTTTTTTTTTTTTTTTTTTTTTTATTTTTTTTTTTTTTTTTTTTTTTTTTTTTTTGTTGTTGTTGTTGTTTTTTGCGCCAAGGAAGAATAAAAAATAAAATAAAATAAAATAAAATAAAATAAAAATAAAAATAAACCGGTTTTTTTTTTTTTTTTTTTCGGGTTTATTATTATTATTATAATCGCCGCGCCGCGCGTCGGCTCGCAAAAAAAGTAATAAATAAACGGTGGTGGTGGTGGTGGTAGTAGTAGTGGTGGTTATTGACCACTCATTTATTTTATTTTATTTTATTTTTTTTATTTATTTATTTATTTTTTTTAATACTTAGCTAGTTTTTTTTTTTTTTTACAATATCGCACAATCTTTTTTTTGTATTGTATTGTATTGTATTGTATTTTTAAAAGTAAAGATTGCGCGCGCGGCTCCCCCCCACCCCCCGGCCGGCGTTGTTTCGTCGTCTGGGTCGAAAGCGCCGTTTGTGTGGTGGGAAAGTGTACAAGTATGTGTTAGACGCGCGGGTTTTGATGTGTGACGTGGAAACACGTGTGTGATGGGTGTGTGTATGAGAGTGTGTGTGGCTGCGCTCTCTCCAAGGCCCAACCAGATCAGGCGGAGAGCCCGTGCCTGAAGCAGCAGCAGCAGCATCGCCAACCGCAGAAATCGCGCGGGCGTGCCGTGAAAGGTCGTCTCTGCATGTCTGCATGTCTGCATGTGCAGGCTGATATGATTACTTGTGGGTATGTGGGTAGTAGTATAGTGATGTTATCCATTCTTTTTCCTTCTTTTGATTCATGCCAACTGCTTTGCTGCGCCCCACGCCCAGCCCCCCAGCCCCCCAGCCCCAACCCAAAACCCGCATCATCACCATCATCATCCACCCCAGCTGAGGCCCCCAGTCCACCCCGCCCAGCCTATCAGCCAAACCGCGCGCCACCACCAAACGAACGCCGCGCACGCAAGAGCCTTTTCTGGCGAGAACATGCGAGAGCGTGCGAGAGCATGAAAGAGCATATTTTTCCAGCATGGCACGGGCACGGTATGGTATGGCATGGCATGGCATGGCATGGCCGGTCCCGGCCCACGCTACTCCATACGTGAGATGGATGGCGCCCCGCCAAATGAAAGCGGGACAACGGGGCGGTCGGTCGGGGAGGCCAGCAGCTGTAACAGCCAGCCAGCCAGCCAGCCGTAGCTACTTTTTACCTTGTTACATGTACTACCTACTGTACGGCCCGTTAGTGCAGTACGCCCAACCGCTTTTTTGTGGTTCCCGTGATTTTCGGGCGTTCCTGACAGCGCCAGAGCGCGCGCCACGCATGTCAGGGCCACCACCACCCCATCACCACCCACCGGCTGTCAACGCTCGACTGGTTAAGTAGACCCGCCCTGCCGCTGTCTGCCCTCCCCCCCTCTCCCTGCTCACACTGTACATACAACAAATATATACAGCATCCCCCATCCCACCACTTCTCTTTTTTTGGGGGGGGGAAACATAGACAGACACAGACACAGACACAGACACAGGCCAAAGAAAGAAAAAAAAAGACAAAAAAAGAAAAGAGTGTTCATATTCACCGGGCTTTGTCGCGCGCGCCTTATTTTATTCTGCGCCCTTTGTTCCTTTTCTTCTCTTTGCTTGCTTGGCCAAGCGTTGGTGGAGCTTTGGCTTTATATTCAACTCAACGGCAAATCCTCAACAGCAATCCTCCTCCCCCTAGTCCGTCAGACGCTTTACACCGACAACACCCGCCCTCTACAACCAATACACCTTTGCAAAACACATCAACAACAGCAACAGCAGCAGCAGCTCAACAGCAAACATGTTGCCCGCAGCTATCGGCGAGGCCATTGTCGTGGTCGACAAGTCTGGGAAAATGATAAACACCGTATGTGTTATCCCCGTTGTTCGGTCAATGAATGCACGCCTGTCTGCCATGCTGTAGAAAATACAAGTCACTAACCTCCGGCCGTGCCTCATTATAGAGCAAAACACTTATGGGCCTCTTTAAAGAAGCTCGTGAGGCCTACCGCGAACGCAAAGCCGAGATCCACGCCACTCGTGCGGCCGAAATCGACGAGAAACGTGCTCGCAGAGCCCTTGCCCGCGCTCGTCTTGAAGACAGCCGTTCTGTCGCCTCAAGTCGTAGGTCCAGGAGCAGACGGGACGGACACCATAGACATGGCCATGAGCATAGAGACTCTGGGAATAGACATCGCGGTGGCGACCTGACCCGTCGCCACACTGATTCTCCCAGCGTATCCCCCACCACTCCCAACTCCTGGGGCCAGAACCCAGACTACTATGGCGAACTCGACCGCCCGCTCCAACCTACACGCCACCGCACATCGCCAGACATGGGTCTCGCCTATGGTGATTCCCCTCCACGCTCGCCCGTCCCCACAGACGAAGAAGCCGAACTAGCGTCCCTTCTCACCAAGGTTAACTTTATCCTCGACGAAGCCCACTGCCTCCAGCACTCTGCGACAAAAACCATCTCCACCCTCCAGAAGAACCCTGATGCTCTTGCCGCCGTTGGTCTTGCTCTCGCCGAAATCTCCAACCTTGTCATCAAGATGGCCCCCGGCGCCCTTGCAGCAGTCAAGGGCAGTTTCCCAGCCATCTTTGCCATACTCGCCTCCCCGCAATTCATGATTGCTGCTGGTGTTGGTGTCGGTATCACCGTTGTTGCAATCGGCGGGTTCAAAATCATCAAGAGAATGCAAGGCCGCAGTACGTTGCCGGCACCTGACGCCGGGATGGGCCAACTAGAGGAGATTAACATTTCGGGCATTGACCGCTGGCGCCGGGGCATCGCAGAGGCAGAAGCAGAGAGCATAGGGACTAGTGTAGATGGGGAATTTATCACTCCAGAGGCGAACGCTATCCGGCAGGAAGTGGAAGCTCAAGAAGACTGGCGGGCAGGAATGAGGGACCGGGGGCGAAGGAGGGGCTCGATGGATGGGGAGACGATGACGATGATGAGTAGTCCGAGCGAGAGGGGAGGCAGGAGGGAGAGGAGAGACGGAAAGGAAAAGAAGGGGAGGAAGGACAAGGACGGGAAGAAGAATAAGAAGGAGAAGGTTGACAAGATGAGCAAGGTTGTTGCATTATTCAAGCACGGAAACAGTGTGATTGTATGACTATGACGCATGGATGAATTTCCGTCTTTTTTTTTTTTTTTTTTTTTTTCCCTTTGGTGTTTTTTATTTTTTTTTGGTTTTTTTTTTTATACCCTCCCCTCCCTCCATGTAGCACGTACATATATATATATATATATTTACCAACTATCATAGTAAATACTAAATATTCATATTTACTATTCATATTTACTACTTGACTATTCTCTCTCCCAAGCACAGAAATAGCGGTCTATAACAACACACGGATGAATTTCCTTGTCCTAGAATTTTATTTTATTTGTTTTATTTTTTTTTACCCCCCCTACGGAATATATATATATATATCTATGTATATTCACACCGCCCCACCCTATTTGTTGTTTTTGAATATTAAAATACCGAAAATATATCATCTATCATCTACCCTCTACCTCTTACCTCTTACCTCTTACCTCTATCCACCCACCACCACCACCACCACCACCACCATTTTTCCCAGTAATTCCCCCCCCCCTCCCCCCCCCTCTCTCTCTCTCTCTCTCTTTTATTTTTTGTTTTTTTTTTGTTTTTTTTGTTTTTTGTTTTCGTACCCCCGTACCCCGTACACTCTTCACACACACACACACACATATGTACTATGTACCTTGGGAGGAGGAGGGTGTGTGTGTGTGTGTGTGTGTGTGTGTGTGGGTGTGGGTGTGGGTTTTTAGAGAGAGAGAGAGAGAGAGAGAGAGCTTGATTTTTGCACACGCTGAATACACACACACAAACTAAAAAAAAAAAAAAAAAAAAAAAAAGGCGATTACAACCCTTGAAATGCTATACATACATACATACATATACATACACTCTAAAACACGGGGAATCTAACACTGGGTTTCTTGGTTTTTTTCTTGAAATTTTTTTTTTTTTTTTTTTTTTTTTTTTTTGGGGGGGGGGGGGGGGGGGGGCCGGTTGTGAGATGTGAGGTGTGAGATGTGGGTGTGGATGTGAGATGTGAGATGTGAGATGTGGTGGTAATAATAATAATAATGATAGTAATAAGTACGGTGCTTGTCTGTCTGTATCTAGCCAGCCAGCCGGGTAGGTAGGTAGGTAGGTAGAGAGTTTTTTAACTCCTCCCCCCCCCCCCTCGTTCGCGAAGATGGGACGTTGGGAGAGTTTCGGCTTTGGCTTTGGGGTTGGTGTCGTAGCAACTAGGATTCTAGTATTGGTTTGGGGGTGTGCTTGGGACTGTGGAAAAAAGGGAAAAAAGGGGGAAAAAAAAACTGTACAGATATAATAACTTTGGGTTTTTTGTATTCTGTAGATATAGTTGTATTCCACTTCCTCCCGCAGCCAAAGGCTAAAAAGGGAATCCCTACATAGCGACAAGGCCGTTACAAAAAAAAAAAAACCAAAGCCAGTGAGAGATTGATAGGGGCACTAAACCCTCTTAAACGCCATCTACTCCCCTCCCCCTTATTTTTCTTTTTCAAGGTTGGCAAGGAAAGCGAGGGAAAATATGAAATCTAAAAAAAAAAAAAACATCCCAGATTCAGGCCGCCCTAGCAAAAAAGCCGTAATGTATGCGTGTGTACATGTACCCGTACATCCAGATGCTATGCGAATTCCGGCCATCGGCCATACGGCTCGATCGCCGGGCCACTCCATTGCTCCCCGTATGGGTTTGTCCGTTCACCCCAGAAGAATCCGTCCTGTGCGTGTTCAATGACATCGAACCATGATGAGGGTTCGGGATGCTTTGTCCACTACGGTCTTGTTAGCGAAACTAGAATAGGAAGAAAAGTAAAAAAAAAAAAAAAAAAAAACAAGGGGGGGGGGGAATGGAAAGAGACGTACCTGATTATGAATGTGGTAGCTCCAGCTGCCCCGAAAAAAGTTCTGCAACGTCCGGTTGTTAGGAGGATAGTAATCTTCTTCAATCATG
Organism: Geoglossum glabrum; assembly: GCA_021527465.2. NCBI lineage: Eukaryota > Fungi > Ascomycota > Geoglossomycetes > Geoglossales > Geoglossaceae > Geoglossum > Geoglossum glabrum. The sequence continues at coordinate 5,104 of JAJDFE020000148.1, forward strand.
TAATCGGCTACCAGGCCGGCTTCCCGCAATTCATCGATCTCTTGGCTCGTTGTGCTGAAATAATGTGGTACTTCGGCAGCCGTCGGCTTGGGTAAGCGCTGTTCATCGGACACGGGTGGGATACTGCCGGATATCATCCTTTTTCTCCGTCTCCGTTCCCCTTCACCCTGCCTTGGGTAATTATATGATGACTCACGTCCCTTAACTGAAGATCTGCGGGATCTAGCACGTTGGAGATGCATAACGTCTACTTCCTTCAGCATCGGTCCATCATAGCTCTCCCATTCATCCCTGATAGAGTCAACCCGCCCTTTAAAAGCAACACCATAGTCCCTTATACAAGGCACCGTACATCTCCCTTCTCGATCCCAGTTGAACTCTGTCCAGATTGGGTCGAAAGCGGCCGTCTCAAGCATGAGGAATTCGTGGTTGCGTCTATCCTTCCAAGCCATTCTTCCAATTACCCGCGGGTGAAAATTTAGGCCCATGCGAACCCCTCCACGGAGAAGGTACGACGAAAGAGACGAATTAGCAGTCAGAGACATGACGGCGGTGTTGTAGTCACCCTCGTGTGCATGGGCCGCCCACCTTTCCGCAAAGGAGTGTTGACCTGTCTTTGGATCCGGTAGAAGGAGGGGCCTCATATCTCGGAGCATCAAAATGTCAGTGTCGCAATAGACCCCGCCGTGAAGATGCAAAGCAACAAAGCGGAACGCATCAGATACTGCGACTGGAAGGAAGGACATTTGTTTCTGCGTAAGGGCAAGCCACTCCTGGCCACTTGCATCCCGGACGATTCCATCCCCCACAATTGCCTCACCCTTCATATTTGGTTTTCCAGGGTTCTTATAGTATCCTAATCCATCTGTATTGTCAATATCTCTCGGGAGAGGAATGCGCGAAGGAAACCTCCATTCCTTCAAGATAATATCTCCCCTTTCGACTAGAGGTATAAATCGCTTAAATAGGGGATCACGGTGAAGCGCATCATCCACAGCCTGTTTGTTACGATCGCAGTCTAGCCACAACCACAATCTCGAGCATGGAAGATTCTGGGTGTAGAGGTAACTCTTGATGAATATCTCGACCCTCCACGTCGCTGGGCCCGTCCAGTACATGTGGTAAGGAATGATTGGTCCAGCGCAGGTCCCTAGTGAATGTATCGATGGTGGTAATGCAGAGGCCGGTGAGGCGTAGTGCTCGAGGGTGTTTCCATGACCGTCCGCATTCACATATTCCGCCTTCCTGGGGTCTTGGTTGCTGGCCCGAAGACTGGGTTCAGGCAAAGAGTAGTACGCCTCCTCCTTGTTTGCCAGATAAGCCATACAATCAAACACATTTCTCATCTTCTCTAAGCCTGCCAACGAGCCCCTACATGATTCCACTAGGCGTGGCAAATCTGCGACAGTGTCCACATGTGGCCGGGGACCGAGATAGTCGTCCTTTGCAATAACTAGGCTCTCTGGCCGATTGAACCAATTGGCATGAGGGTTCAGTGTAATCTTGGGATTATGCCCGCCAAAGATGCCTGAAGATGGAGGTGAGTAAGGCTGCGGAGGCGCAGGACGAACTACAGGGTTGAACGAGCCGGTTTGGAAGAAGTGGAAGAGTGTGTAAATGGTGACATAGACGGTCGTTGCCAGCAATAGATTTCGGAGAAGGGAGATGGTGTTCCGCGCGAAGCCTGATTCTGCCATGCTATTATTTGCCTGGGCGAGGCCAAAAGCAACGCGTTGTGCAAATATGTAGTATCTTCCTCCTAGCCGTAGGGACTGGGGGTTTCCCAATTGCACACCGCCGCAGCCCGTTGGGCTACAGGACGCAAGTCGCTTGAAATTTCTGTGCCGGCCGTAAGTTGCTTGGCTGTTGGCAGTCGTCCATCGACTTGAGGCAGCTGAGGCCAGAGGATTCCCTCACAACCAGACCTAGTGGCCGAGGCAGGGTATCGAGGAGGATATATCCACAGTGAATCCAAGGCTACTAACTGAGCGACGTTTCACAAACGCATCAGCAAAGACTGAGAGCCTGTGTAGGACGAAAGACAGATGAACTCACACGAAACGGGCGAAAACCCGTCGATTCTGGAGCAAAGAGAGGATCGAGTACAGAGCACAGCAGAGTACTCAAGGTGTAAGGACCGAGTGAAGCAGACTAATGAGCGACGGCTTAAGGGCTGAAGGAGGGCTTGAAGCCTCTTGGCTGGTCCCCATGGGGCTGGGCTGGGGCTGGGCTGCCGGGCTGTGTGATAGGGGGAGCAGCGGAGACTCAACACACAGACAACTTCGCTTGTTGGCGCGTTCGGGCCGCAACAAAATACAATTTCACGTAACTCGCAGCCTTAACCAACTGAGCTAGCTGACACGGCAAGGCGATAGCTCGGAGTCAACATAATCTCTCCCACATCTCCAGTTCCCCCCACGGCTGAAGGGTTACTTATTATCATTATGGGGGGTTGTGTGTGTGAAATCGGACAGACGGTGGACCGTTTGATCTATATATCCATATACTTCATAAATATCTCATTCAACGGACACAGTACCAGAGTATTCTGCGTCCATATCAGTGGGACCTCTGGGTGTTTTGGATAAATGCTCATGCCAGCATGTCGGATGCTTCTCTGGTCGACCCCCCACCAGAAACGTCCGTTCTCATCTACTTCCCAGGTGTCAATCAGGTCTACAACCGTCTGAACAGGGCCCCATGTGACTGGCTGGGACCCAGACGGCTTTAGGAAGGCGATGCAGCTCATAAATGCTGCGAACAAAACGGCCAAAATGGTGTAGACCAGAAGGCGTGAGTATTTCGTTTCAAGGCTATGGTCGTTTTGGTCGAAGCCGGTGTAAATCGAAGTAACAAGCGATTGTCCTAGGGCTCAATGCAACATGGCCTTCATCACAAATAGGACGACGTGCTTCTAGTCTAGAACTGAGGAGAGAACCCATAAGGCTTTGGGTGAAGCGCCCGGAGAATACTTCCGTCCTAGTGGACGATGGGGCTTTGCTATCTGCTAGAGATCTTCTTCCGAGGAAAAATTGACGATGGGTTTGGCGCAAACATAGTCTTCCGGTTTGGAGACTCTGAACCGCAGAGAGAGACGAATACGATTGCGAGTAGAGCTTGAATATGGGTGGAAATATTTCCGGCATTGCAGCAATTATTTGCGTTTGGCATGTCTACAATGCCTTTCGCCCGCGGTTGACGGGATGCCGGCATAGTTGTTGGCTCACTTTCAGATGCTGAATCTCTGGCTCCAATTATGTACATCGACCCGGACGGGCGTTGCAAGAGGCCGTGTTGCAACGCGACAAGGGCCGTATTGAGAGGATTAGAGCCCATGTCGGGATCCGCCCAAAGCACCGGACGGCAATGACGAGCTGACCAAAAATTCCAACTGCCAAGGCGGGAATGTTGATGACGACACGATACAAGGGAGTTCATGGATGTTTTACGACTTTATGGAAAGAAGCAAAGTCGCGGCGTAGCGGACGTGATGTTCGAGGACCATGCATTGGGTCTGCTGAGGTGCGAATTCCTGAAGCTACGAATTACGAATGTTGGTGTTGGATTGGAGCTTCCTTTGCGGCAGAGCCCCAGCGGAGCGAAATGGAATGGATAAAGCCAGCCCATCAACAACAGTTTCTGTGAGAGCGAAAGTTGGCTTCAAGTGTCAACACTTCGAGCCCGACAATGGCACCGGATAGACGACTACGAGTCGGTGATGCGTTGCGGGTAAGTCTCCTACCTATTCCTAGTCGATTCCACCGACGTGGGGGCTGTTGGTGCGCAAGAGGACAAGCTGAAATGATGCAGGCGACGGCACCAAGCACGATAGGCAAGCCACATCCCGAACTGCAAGCTGACTGGCGGAGGAGGAGAGGCAGAGCGTGTTGGGTAAGTTGCTCGCCACATCAGTACATGGAGGAGGAGCTCTCTCTCTGAGTGATCTAGACACTCACTCACATTAAAGTGTCCTTCCTGCGTCACCTCTTATCAGACCAGGCCAACAGCTCATTCCCCAGTATCACAATCAACCCGATTAGAAATCTCTAGACACCCACATAACTACCGAAATTTTTTTTTTTTTCATTTTCATTTTTTATTTTCAAAAAAGAAATTCACCCATAAAAACAACATGAAGCTATGAAAAACCAGCCGTTAATGGAGAAAAGCCGCTGCCAATATCCAAGCGCTGCATATCAAGTTCTTTCAATACCGCATTCAATTTTACATATAACACTAACATTTAGCACCCCGCCCATCAAAGCTGAATACCTATTATCCCCCTCCCCCCCCCCAATACAAGTGACGAACTCTGCATACCAGCCAGCCAGCCAGCCAGCATCTGGAAAAAAAACCGTCCACGCAAGCACCATAGACACGTTCTAGATATTCATGGTCTCAACGGAGTAACCGTAGATAGAGAATAATACCTGAGGGGAATGGATAGATAGAAGCATAGATCAAAGGTTAAAGAATTGAGTGCTAAATGGGGATTAAACCAAAATAAAAATTTTTTTTTCAAGAGTTATTCTTTGAAATCAGAAGGGAATTTTTTTTTTGGGTGGGTGTTGTGCGCTCTAGTTAACATGACCTGTGGTGTACTTTTTTTTTTTTGGGACAAAACATGTGCTTTCAATCCTAGCCCTGGTACACTTACAGAGTGCTACTCTGTACAGAGAGTAAGAGAGTAAGTAACCAACCGGATGAACTTTATTTTGCAGCCTTAAAAATACAAAAGGAAAAGAAAAAAAAAAAAAAAAAAAACAAATAGCCGTGGTGCGTTGTAGATATGTCGGGAGAATCAGTTGCGGGACAATAGCCAGGAAGAAAACCATATGAAAAAAAAAGGAAAAAAGAGAAAAAGAGAAAAAAAAAAGAAAAGAAAAAAGGGTAGTAAAGTGGGTAGTCAGCAAGTTTTAGAAATGCTTCCGCTATCAACGTGTCAATACCAGCTCCGCCAATTGACCCTGAATGACAAGTAATGAAACTCCTTCACTTATATGGGATCTAATAGCAATGGATCGAACCTCATCCCGAATTCCCTATTGACCCACCATCGCAATTCAACCATGCACCGTACCCCCCTTTGAAACATGCAGTCATCAGCCATGCCGCAGCCAATCAATCGAGCTCAGTCGCACTTAATGGAAGTGATTTCGTTGGCCGCGGCCGGAATATGCGCTGCTCCCATCTTCAAAGTAGGGGTGCATACACGCTTGCTTGGCTGATATGCGTCCTGCTGGGTCGTATTCTAACATAGCGTTTAGGAGGTCTTGGCCGTATTCCTCCAACCCAGGGACAAGAACCCGAGTTTCATCACGTCTCCACTTGGGGAAGGATGACTTGAAATCAGGAAATGAAGTAACGCCAGGCCATGTCCGCTCGTCGGGCGTCCCCAGTAATCTGCGATAGAGCTAGTTAGCCAATTATCGGTCTCGGACGGGAGTCGTTCTTAATGAACGTAGCGCAAGAGGATTTGCTTCTACGGACTAACCGGAATATCCTAAATATCTCGTCTATTTCGGAGTCTCCGGGAAAGAGGGGTTTGCGAGTGCACATTTCGGCAAAGATACAACCAACGGACCACATGTCGACACCAGTGGAGTACTGCCGGCCCCCGAGCAGAATTTCCGGTGCACGGTACCATAGGGTTACGACCTAGAAGAAAAGGTCAGTGGCGAACCCAACCCAGACCCTTCACATCAACTCAATAGGCAGTCTATACCTCATGTGTGTAAGTCCGCAGCGGCACACCGAATGCCCTTGCAAGTCCGAAGTCGGCCAGCTTGAGGTTCCCGTCCCGATCGATTAGAAGGTTTTGTGGCTTTAAATCTCGGTGCAATACCCTATGGCTATGGCAGTAGCGCACGCCCTCCACGAGCTGGCTCATAAACTTCTTGACCATATTTTCACCCAGTCCAAGTCTACTAAGATCTGGGCCGGAGCCGTGGGGCAAAGCCTTTCCCCTGCCGCCCTCGCTAACCGGGAGGGCTTCCATATACTTTTTAAGGTCAAGGTCGAGAAATTCAAAGACAAGGTAGAGTTTGTGGCCCTCGGCGTGAACAATGTTGAGCAGCCGGACGATGTTTGGGTCGTTCATCTCTTTCAAAAGCGAGATTTCGCGAATGGCGGTGCTAGGAACACCCTCATCCTCCGCCTCTAGACGAATCTTCTTCAAGGCGACAATGCGGGTGGGGTGCGTTAGATCGCGGGCCTTGTATACGACGCCATACGTTCCTAGCAGGTACCATTCTTAGCAGGGAACATGAAAGCGTGCAGCCTCCGGTCGAACAAAGACTGAAAACCCCACGCAGGGCAAACAAGACGGCACTCTTACCCTCTCCGATCTTCTCGATCTTCTGGTAGTTCTCCATTGGTAACGCCTGGTATCAGTTCGAGCAGGAGCTTCGTTGTTGACCGGTCGAGCTGGGCCAGTTGCTGTGATGGTTGGCGGCGGGGTTGTTTGTTGACTCTGCTAACGAGGATGATCAGGCTGAGTCCTGCCCGGGCTGCGCGTCGCCGAACAGCCGTCGCGTCGAAATCCGGACGTCGATGCGGTCGTGGGGGAGGTGGAGCAGAGCTGCGGAGGCGTCGAAGCAATCAATACTGTGGCCGATGCTGGGTACTTGTGCTTGCACCCGTATATTGCACCGTGGGCTTGTACAGCGTCGTCCTCGCTAAGCCAAGCCCAAACAAACACCAAGAGACACCATGACTGGCTGAGCCGCGCAGGCCCGGAGCCCTGCCGCGCGTGAAGAAAAACCGCCGTCCGGATCTGACGCCAAAACCCACAGAAACCAGGCGCGCACGTCTACACTTGGAGCAGGCTCAGGCCTGCACTACGGGGCACTGCACAGCTCTGTATCTGTATCTGTATACCGCATACGCCCAAGGAGAGGAGCATGCTCTGATGCTCTGATGCTCTGATCCTCTCCTCTCTGTCCAAGCTTACTCGCAGCGGCTCTGCCAGCGCCGGTGTTGTTGGTTGCCAGGCCAGACTGGCCAGACCGGCCAGACCGGCCAGACGGCCCGCGTACTTCTGGGCACGCCTACGCCAGAGCCGCTATTCGCACCGCGACACCCTGGAACAGCTCCTTTTAGTGCTAATGAACGCCGTGTGTACAGTACAAAATACATACTTGTACTTATCGAAAACGTGCTCTGTTCATCCCGACAGCTCTGCTTATCCACACTCCACATCTCTTTTGTCACTTCGCATCGCCGGGGACGGCTCCGAACCATGGCTGAGCCCGCCCAGGCTTCAACTCCCGGTTCTGCCACCAACACGCCGCAGGGCAAGTCTCCCGCCCCGAAGGACAAGAGCTGCCCCTTCTGCCACCAGGCCTTCACCTCCTCGTCTTTGGGGCGTCATCTTGACCTCTACATCAAAGACAAGAATCCTAAGCCGCCGGACGGTGTGCATGTTATAGAGGATATCCGGAAGCTTCGTGGTAACATCACCCGCCGACAGGCGCGTCACTCGTCTGCCAAACGCGAGGGTTCGACGCCAGCACCGGCTGCCCCGGCCCAGGTTCCACAGGACGTCCAAAGGTCGCCATCGGCAAACCGCTCTGTTCCTGAGCCCCTTGCCCCGGAGCGGGTCGGGATGAGGTTCAATGGGGAGCTGCCGTGGCATGTTACCGGCGTAATCAGGGACACTTCCAAGCCCTTAAAAAACATTGGGAGATTGGATACTCAGAGGGACAATGCGAAGCGGTTTTACGCGAAGAATGGAGTCGAGAAGAAGCAAAAGATGATGGAGGCGAGAGACAGTGCTCGAGCTGCCGAGTTGGCATTGAAGGAAGTCTTGGGGAGCATCAAGGCTGCAAAGTGAGTAGGGACTGCTTGCCGTGTGACATTAACCTTCCCGCTAATTGGTGTACTTGTGCTTGCAGTGCTCGCGTACAAAACCTGTCTGCGCTTGACTTCAATCCTCTTGCCCTGAACTTCCCGGCCTTGACCCTACGCTGTCTTTCGCCGCCACCGACACTCTTTTCTGCTCATACCTTCCCCAACGTCACATCATGGTCTATCGATCCACCTGGTCAAATGCAGTACGAAGGGCTAGTCCGCTATCTCCAGGATAGGTTCCGTCAATGGAGGCTAGGGCGTAGCTCGATGGACGGTGGCCAAAAGGGCAGCCAGAATGGTACAAATAGAATGTTGAATGGAATGCACGTCTATGCGAATAGTCTCAGCGGGCACGAGAATTCAAATAATCCAGTCGACATGGGACAGCAGGAGGAAGAAAAGGTTCTTCAGCATCTACTCGACGCTTTCAACTACTGGAACGCGCTACCGGAACAGAAGAAGAACGAATACTGGAGGCTTGAGGTTCTCCGGGGACTTGCTCGTGGCGAGGAGAAGCGGAAAGAGACACAAATCCGGCTCGAACAAGCGGAACAGGAAATTGATCAACTCAAGGCCCAGGCCAGCCGGCTTACGAAGCTCCAACGACCTGACGATCTCGTACCCAACCCGACAATAACACTGTCTATGACCACCTCAACAGTTCGAGAACTAAACAACGATCCTAACATGAACCTTGGTAACTGGGACTATGATCAATTGGTTGCAAAGTGGAAGGCTGTCATTCAGGAGAACCGGAGAGCAAGCTTTGGCATGGCAGGGCAAAGGTACCTACCAGGCACGCCTCGATCATCCGGATTTCCCGCCCCAGGTAACGCAGGAGCCATGATGGTCAACGGCGCGTCCCAGTATACAGGCATGGAAGAGGACGATGACGATGACGAAAACGACCTCGGAAATATAGATGATGGCAACCACGATCCATCACAACGACGAGCGCCGCGAGCTATGATGGACCGAGGAGTGTTGGACGGGGGGCTTGGCGCAAATCCTAGTGGAATGACCATGGACTGCATCGATGGCCAGAATGACGTTAATTCAGAAGGGTTCCTAGGGGGACGTATGCTCATGGGGCTTAGTGCAAGCGATTTTGCAGGGATGAATGGTGGTATGAACGGTGGGATGAACCCCGGGATGAATGGTGGTATGAACAGTGGGATGAACGGTGGGATGAATACTGGAATGAATACTGGTAATGGGGATGGGATTAACGGTTGAAAAGGGAAGGATTTTGAGAAACAAGAGATCGTTGGGAAATACCGTACTGATTTTTATGCGGCAGGGGTTTTTCACTCCATGCTAACACCCACTCAGGCACCTCTCGTCAAATTCGCATTTGTCAAATTCCATTCACGAAAAAATTCCCCCTATTATTCATATTCCCTTATTCTAGAGTTTGGCAACCACACAGCCTTCTCATCAGTCTCCGCCCTTCTATTACACGTACTTTTCCCTTCCCTCGGGGGAAAATCGGAAAGGAGAAAAAATACCCCCAAAAAAAACAAAAAAAACAAAAAAAACAAAGGAAGATAACCTAATAATCATCACATCTTCCTACTGTACCCCCCCAGCAGATTCCTTGCGGAGTTTGTTGTAGTGAATGTTTTCCAAAATTTGGTTTCCTTTTTTTTTTTTTTTTTTTTTCTCTTTCTTGTCTCAATAGGATACCGAGGTTGGTAAATTTACTTTAATGATAATTTTTTTTTTTTTTGCTCTTCTGTCTAGCAGAAGACCTAAGACCTGTCCTGTCTTGTCCCTGTCTATAGGTGGTTGAAGCAGTAGCAGATAGATACAACGCTTTGTAAGAAAGAAAACCAAGAAAAAAACCAAAAACCCCCCTCCCCCCCGGCTCTCCCTTTTTTTTTTTTTTTTGGGGTGTTTATGTATGGATGTATATTTATCTATGCATGGGGGGTGTGCATATGTGTTTCTAGAGCGTGTTTTTGTAGATGGGGGATGAATTGGGAAAAGGAAGAGAGAGAGAGAGAGGAAAGGAAGGGGGAAAGAATTCTGTTTGTTTTTGTGTGCGTGAGGGGGATGATGAGGGTTTGGTAAGGGATTACTCGTGAGCTGGGTTGCGAGTTAATTGTTTTCTGAGGGAAGATTTCCTCTGAGGATTGTGTTGATGTAAATGCCGTCGGACGTATATATATATATATACAGATACAGATATACAAAATTGGAAGAAAAAAAAAACCGGCCTCCCTCTGTCCTTGCCTGTGTGCTGGAATATCTGAAAGACGTGACGAACGCGTATATGGGATATGGTACATGAGGGGAGGGGGTGGTAAGTCACCTCGACTCGACTTGCTCAGCTGAAATGAATGGGTATGACGGAAAAGCTGGAAAGAAACCCTGGATGCAGATATAGAAAAATAAATCAAAAATAAAACCCCGCGAAAACGTCCAAGGCGTACCATCTGCTACCTCCCCCTGACCCTGTTACTACTACTACTACACTACTACCCATCCGTAATCGACTCGACGCCGCCGCCGCCGCCAAACAACCGCGCCATCAGCTCCTGGCCGGCAATGATAAAGTAGGTGATAATGGCTATGAGGAAGAAGAGGACGAGGACGATGATTGCGATGGCGATATTGCGCGCGACCATGTTTTTGTTTTGTTTTGGATTCTTCTGGCTACCCCAAAAGGGGGGGGAGATGCTGCCGTGGAAAGGAGTTAGCTTATTGAGTATGTATGTAGGTATGTATGTGTGTGTGTGTATATTTTGTGGGGGGGGGGGGGGGGGGTATTAAAAAAGGAAATGGAAAAAATAAAGAGGGAGTAGGAGTGGATGTTTAATTTGCCCGGCTTACACTGGTGGTTCGGTGCTCTTTTTTGTATGTCGATGATGTTGTGTATTCGTGAAGCAGGAGTTGCTTATGATTTTATTTTTATTTTTCGTATTTTTTTTCTCCCTTTTGGTGGATGAGGGTGAGTATATATATATATATGTGTATGTGTGTGTATATATATATATAGCTGTGTGTATGTGGGTGTATGCAAAGGGAGGAGGTGTTGGTTGGTGTGGCGGTGGTGCCAAGAAAGCGGAAGGTCGGGTCGGGTCGGGTCGGCGGAGAGGAGGAGGAGGAGGAGGAGCGGGAGGAGGTGGAGGGGGAGGTGGTGGTGGTGGTGGTGGTAGTGGAGGAGATGCGGAAGGGCGATGGGGATGGGATGCGAGGGGTGGAACGGAATGGGATGTGGTGGATCGACGGTGAGATGGACGGGGACAGGAGGAGTGTTTGCGGATGGAGGATGGAGTTGATGGAGTGTCAGATTTTTTTGTTATTACGGCCGATAGTTGCCACAGCAAGCGATAACGCCGCGCGCGGCTCAGCTTTGTTATGATCCTCGAGGGACAAGTGACCGACGAACTAGTGCTCTTCTGCTCTACTGCTCTGGGCCTACGGTGTGTCTAGCGGCAGGCCATCACAGCCAACCAAACCCATCGCGCCAGCTGTCGGGATACGCTTGGTTTTTTGTTATTGGCGTTGTTTGGCCCGCCTCCGACGACTGATCGGTCGCCACGGCGCTCAGGTACAACCAGACACACACACACGCACTCACCACAACCTCCCACAACGGGCCTCTCTGGCTCTCTGGGCCAACGGCAGTGGGCCAAATATCCAGTGCGGGAGGGGAGGAAATAAACAAATATGCGCCCAGACGGCCCGCGTCCTGAGGAGGTCGGCCCGCCTGATGGGCCCGAGGCGCCGTTTCCTCTCCGTCTGAGCGGACCGGTGATAGCTGGCTTTGGGCGGGGGAGCAAAGAGGTATGTATGTGTATATGTACATGTATGGGAAAGGGCTGGTCACAGCAGAAAAATAGATGACAAAGACGTAGTTGGGCATTCCGACGGCGAACATCCCCGTTGAGGGCCTGGCCGTGGGCGGCTGTGAGGATGTTGAAAGCGGTGTGTATTACGGGTGGGCTGGGCTGGGCAAAGTGCCGGCGGGGAGGTCGGGGGAGAGGGACGACAACGGCGGCGGTGCTGAAGGGGGCCAGGAGCCCGCAAAGAACACAGCGGAGGCGGCGGATGAGGAGAAGGAGGAGGAGAAGGAGGAGGAGGAAAAGCGCCCAGCCGTCTACCCCATGGTCATGTCGATCGGCTGGAACCCATACTACAAAAACACCGTGCGGTCCATCGTGCGCGCCCCATTCCTTCCTTCCTCCCTCTGTCCCCCCCAAAAATAAAGGAAAAAAAAAACCCCCCCCCGTCTAACAACAGCGCCCACCATACAGGAAGTGCACCTGCTGCACACGTTCGGCAAGGCCTTCTACGGCGCGCCGCTGCACCTCACGATCCTGGGCTTTATCCGCCCCGAGTACGACTACGTCAGCAAGGAGGGCTTGATTGACGATATCAAGACCGATATTGACGTTGCGAGGCGCTGCTTGCGGAGGGAGGGATATCGCGCGTTTGCGGGGGAGGCGTGGTTGTTGGGCGAGGGATAGCGGCTTGGTGGTTTGATTTTTTTTGGGTGGGGGGGGGGGGAAAGGAAAGGGAACTGCCATGACCATGACCATGATCCATACATACATATATGCAATATCCTGTTGAATTCTCCACTCCATTTTTTATTTTATACTAATCTTGCCCTCTCCCTCACCAACCCCAATCCCAAACCCAAACTAAATGTGGGGGGGGGGAGGAAAAGAAAGAAAGAAAAAAGGATAGATGCCATATTCTTTGAGATCCCCAGGGAAAGAAAGGAAGAGAGAAAAGAAAAAGAGATAAAAAAAAAAATGAAAAGGGATTCCCGATAAACCTCACACATACACCCCCTAATTCTAATTGTCCCTGTTCCCGGGGGTCGGGAAACAGAAAAAAAGAGGGAGCAAGGGGGAGTAAGGGGGGGAGAATGGGGAAATGTGAAAAATATATAAAAAAAAAAAAGTTATTGGTATAGATACAAGAAAAGCTCACAGTATGCAAGCCAGTGGTGTTTCTTTTTGCCGGGGGGGGGGGGGGGAGGTTCGATTGAACCAAAGCCCTTCTTCTTTATCTTCACTTCTTTTTGTCCTCTTAAATTTTCTTGGCCGTGAATGCCGTCCCCTGCCTATAAAAAACGTAAGAAAAAACGAGCCTTGCTTCCCTTGCCTGCTTGGGGTATCCTGCGGTTGTAACATCCAAGATTCCATGGTGGAGAGGTGGCCAAGGAGAAAAATTGAGGAGGAGAGAAGGGGGGGTGGGCTGTCTTGTCGTTATTTCTGTTTGGGTGGGGGAGGGAGAAGGATGCAAAGTTTGTGAATGTGCGGTGGGTAAAAGGAAGAAAGCCTGAGAAATGAGCAAGTAACGCCATTAGAAAAAAAAAACAGAAAGAAAAAGAAGATTCGTACGTCGAGCTCGACGAGGGCTCAACGGCGGGAGATCAGGGGGGAAAAGCAAAATTTACAGGGCGGGTTGTGGTCTTTAAATGCAAGGAAGGAACTAGACCCAAGATTAGCCATACCAAAAACGATACCCACAAGAGAGGATGCCACTAACATTCATGACGATCAGCATCGGAATATCAAAAACGTCCCGCTTCACCGTCCAGCAATAACTACATTCCACCTTTCCATCCTTGGCGCCCAGCCCGTTGAATCCCGCCTCTCCGCTCTTGACACTCGTTCGGATGATTCCGTGTTTTAGTGGGGTTTGGTGGTGGTTCCGTTGCATGGGGGACATGAGGGATGCGCTAGCTCCAGTGGCGGCGGGGTTGTTGCTGTCTTCGTTTTGGCTATTGCTTTTGTTGCCATTGCCGTTGCAGTTGTTGTTGTTATTATTGTTGTTGCTGTTGCTGTTGTTGTTGTTGTTGACGGTGGTGGCGGTGGCGATGGTGGTGGTGTCAGGAGCACCTGCTTCTGTCTTGATATTATCTAGGTTGTTATTGCTGTTGCTATTGTATTCGGGGTCGTGTTTCGTCCTGTACCGTAGAAGCTTGCAGCGCGTGTTAATGCTGCCGCGAGAGTCGCCAAAGGCGAGCTTAGCAAAGTCCTCGTAGAATTCAATAACGCTGTCATCGTCCAGGAGTTCCGCAAGGAATACGGGTTGTATCCGGGGAGTCCCATCGTCTTCCCGGTTCTTGAGTTCGGGATATCTAGACATGTTGGTGCGGAGAGAAGCGCTGCCGGTTCCAGGCCCAGAGGTCCCACCAGTGTTTATATTGAGGTTTGGTTCCCTACCTAGGAGGACGTCCTTCTTCCAGCCAGTCAGGATACTGAATTCCTTGCCGACGGCAGCTACCTCTCCAGTTCTCCGGCAAACTATCGTTGGGGTCCCGACCGCATTGATGAAATCCTCGTACTCGTAAAGAGTACGTTGAAAACATTTTTCCATGAATATTAAATCATCACGATTTAATGTCTTCGTGCAAGATATGAAAGATGGCCTGATGGATGCGAGAGACTTGGCTATCCGGAGGGTCTTTTGTGGGGGAAAGCGCCTCTGTAGGAAGGCCGTCAATGAGTGGAATCCCATTGTGTATGGATATGGCTGTTTCACGCTCTTGTAGGTCGCCGACGGGTCCCGCGGCCGTTTACCTAGAGTGCCTTGGGGCTGTAGTTTTGGGGCCATGGTTGGAGCTCCTTGTGGTTGCTGTTGCTGCTGCTGCTGCTGCTGCTGCTGTTGTTGTTGTTGTTGTTGTTGTTGATGTGGGGCTCCCATGGGTTGCTGTTGTTGGCCGCTACTGGAGGTATTGTAGAAGCTCTGCATCGTTGGACTTTGCTCGAAAGCTGGGAGGAGACCGGGACTTGGTGCCGGGGGACTGGGGCTGGTCAGGCTTCCTGGTCCTATCCCAATGGCATAGGCATGAGGGGCATTGGCGCTTGAGGAATGTGCTCTTCCATTGCCGTTGAATACGTTGCCTTGCCGGTTGGCGCCGCCGGGAGATTGCCAATCACCTGTCATGACATCTTGCGGAAACATGTAAGTTGCTGCACTTCGAGGACTCGAGCTATAGGCGGACGAACCGGAGGTTGCAAACCCGGGTGCTCCCCCCCCGGGTTGAGTAGCAGCTGCATTCGTGTCGCTTGGAGGCGTCTCTGCTGTGCCAGACGCCATGTGACCCAGCATGCCAAACTCCAAAGCACCATAGTGATTACCGAAATTCAAACTAGCAAGGTCAAAATTGAAGAGTGCCGGATCGCTGGGGTCAAAAAGCGGTCCTCCATAGATATTTTGCGCTGGGACGTGAGTGACTGGCGACGGCTGAGACACACTAGCAGTTATGACCTGTAGTGGAGAAGCCTGCTGGCCGGTTGCCATTATTGGGGATATTGGGGGCTGCTGGCTGCTAAATGAGGTTGTGTTGATGGCTCCATCTTGAAAAGGTGGTGGCATCTGGCCTGGCGCCGCCGGTGTACTTGAGGGAAACATCGTAAATGCCGCAGATGTCTGGGGCTGACTTGTTGGGAAAAATCCAGAATGCTGTCCTGTGTTAGGCGCAGTGTCTGAAGCAGAGGTTGGTAGGGAGGTATTCCGGACGGTGCTAATGTTATTTAGGTTCCCTGCCACACTTGGCATTAGAGCTTCGTTTGGCGCATCATGGAGATATTTTGCCTTTTTCCGAACACCATCGTGACAGGCGTCTTGGAGACCACGCTTGATGCATCGCTGGCACGGCCGTTCATCACCTATGTGGGTAGAATGTTAGCACTCTGTTGACTTTTTGTAATGGTTGTCGTCTTTTCAGCGGCCTAGAGATCGTTTCAAAGCCACTCTAGACCGCGGGCTTACCGCAAGTCAAATGGGCTCTCTGGCATGCATGACACGCCCTCCTAGCCTTCTTCCTCCTCGGCCGGAGCGCATCTTTGGCATTTGTCAAAGTTGCACCGTTACTCGAGGGAGCTGCCGGGGCCGGCTCGTCCACGCCGTTTTCGTTTAGTTCCACCATAGCGCTCACCTCTAGCTCTCCACCAAGATCTGTTGAGGTTATTGCATTGTTTGCCTCCAGGGGCATGCTACTGCAAGTGGTAATGTCGAGTCTGAGGAATTGGGATCGCTGGGCAGCTCAAGGCTCACCCACAAAGACACTGCGGCGCACCCAACGTTCCAAATCGGTTGCAGCGCGTACCCGCGATCGTCCCTCGAGGGGTCCAGCCACGCAAGCCCGCTCACGGGGACGCCAGCTTCGGGGATCTAGAAAGGCTCCGCGGATGGCGATTTGCGGTATCAGTATCGCGGGTCGCGAATTAGAGGTGGAAAGTCACGCGACAGTGGATAAGAGGACGCTGTGCGACGCGCTCTGATGGCTTCTCCTCGATGAGAAAGCAGCTATGCGTGATTGCGACCAGGTCAGCAAATGCAAGTGTTTTGGTCCGAGAAGCGCAGTTGGAGGAGCTGACTTACAGCTGCGGAGTTGGTTGACCTGTGGGCAGTCGATGTAACACAGCGGTGGACGGACCGAGCTTCTGTGCGGGGTCGGACAGACGGCGGTGTGGGCGAATAGGCGGGCCCTGGGAGCCTGGGTACCTGGGTACCTGGGTACCTGGGTACCTGGGATGTGGGATGTGGGATGTGCTGTGTGCGAGTGTGTGTATGTGAGTGTGTGAGCAAGTAAAAAGTACAAGCACAGGAGCAGCGTCTCTTGTACGTGCTGGCCTGGCAATGGCAATGGCGATGTCGATGAGCAGCAGCAGCAGCAGCAACAACAAGCAGCGGGGAGCGTGACCACAACCAGCTTTTCTGCCTGACTGCGGGGGGGCAGAGAGCAGCAGCAGCAGCAGCAGCAGCAGCAGCAGTAGCAGCAGCAGCCGCACACAATCCGTACAATCCCCACGAGACCGCACCCAGCAAATCGGCGAAGCGGGCAGCGGACCATCACGAGTTGTCGGCAACACACGCAACAGGTCGACTCAACCAATATTACATAACCGAACAGTCGACCAGCCAGGGCCATCGAGCAATCACCAGTCCCCAGTGATGTGATCGCGCTGGATGCTGTAACACCGCGCAGCAGACGGGCATTGGATGGCGGTGGCCGCCCTCACTCTACCTGCTACTGCAGCCGAACTCGGCCATACGACAGGGTTGGAGGGACCACGACGTGAGTGTTGTATAGACCTCGTTGTGCCACTCTCCTCCTCTCTTGCCTCAGCCGCGCCTGCTTGATTCCCGGAAATGCCTGCCCATCTCTCATGCCCATCTCTCGTGCGCATCCTGTCTCGGCGCCGGAGGCCATGAGGTGCGCGATGGGCAGTTCCACTTCCAGCCGGCGGGCCTCGAGAGGGGAGGGGACGCCGTTTGCGAGTCGGGGTCGTGTTTCGTCGACTGAGAGACAGGGCCTTTAAACGGCCCTAATGTCTAGTATTCCTGCTTTGCCTAATATGCTTCACCTGGCGATTGATCGTGGGTGCGCTGTTCGTGCTGGCGGACCCAAGACATGAGATCCGGGAGAGAGTGGTAGCGGTCCTAGCACTTGCTACATCCTTGAAGTCCCACATGGCTGGAAAGCATCTTCTCGGGCAAGCAACTGCGTCGTGCGTGTCGGCGGCGGTGTGAGGGGATACGCCCGTGGACCGGGTTTGTTTTTCTTTTACGGTGGAGTGAAAAAGAAAAAAGCTCTTGGAGAACTTGTATCTACTCGGTCTGTCGTATGTACCCATGTACGTACGTGTGTGTATGTATATGTGTAATATGAACATACGTGCTCCATACATGCCCCATACATGCTTGGGACGTTCCCAAGCTCCACAGTCTGGATAACCTGGTGGTTGCAGGAATCTACTTTGTAACAATCAAAAGCATAACGGAAGGAGCCACAGAGTTTGAACCCTGGAACCCCCTCCCCCCCTCCCCGCGAAGGGTCCTTGCAGTCTCCCCATCCAATTGGCCCAACGTGGACTCTTTGCCACCCAAAACGCAACCACCTTGTCCTTTATGTGGAGTGCTATAGTCTATAAAACATTTGTTTAGTGGCCTCTCGACTCCCCCCTCCCCTCACCCTACTCACCTTTCTCTTCACCCTACTTCTCACCCTCACCCTCACCCTCTTTGGCTTTCGCAGTCTTGGTTCAGTCTGACCTGTTCTGTCTGGCTGGTTGTGCCCATCCTTCTTGGCCGGAATATTTATCCCCCCCCCCCCGCACTTCATTTATTCGACGGCAGGGTTGTTGTTTTGGCATTTGTTTTGCGCTTACTGTCACAATTCCGCTCGCTCTCGGCTATTCCTGTCCTTTGGGTTGACTCGCTAGACTTGGGCTCTCAAACCGGAGGCTTAAACGCCAGATATTACCCTAGGGGAGTCCTTTGAAACTATTTGTCGTTGGTCACGGATGGACACATGCCAATGCGGAGGGGCTGAATGAGCGGAATCGGTCATCGGTGTATCAAGGAGCGACAGACGCGCATGATGGACGAATGGAAACAACAACAATAACTGCAATCCTTGAACTGGCATCTCGTTTGGATGTCAGGTTCACTGGGGTAATGCGAGGTAGTGCTAAAAGCCGTGACTGGGGGGCTTTCTCCCTCATTGCTATGATTTATTAGATAGATATATGACCCAGTATTAAAGGATCTGGGGGAAACCATTGTTAATGCCCATGATCGTAGATGAAGCCAATCCATCCCTGCTCTAACTCCTCCCCCTAAAGCAAACTCGCAAACGTGGGAGCAAAGCGATAACCCCAAAAAAAAAAAAAAAAACAACCCCCCATTAAAACATGCTACTCTTCTTCTTGATGAGTTTGCTTGTGCCCGAATCGCTGAGACTACGGTCTCTCAGACCTAGGAAACTCTTTCTGTGATCTTTCCCGCTATTTAATATTTGGCCCTGCCCGCCACCACCGAAGAACCCGCTGGCGGAAGCACTGGCCAAAAGATTTTGCGGCTGTAGATACGGGCCTCCGTGTTGCGGGGGCCTCACTGGCTGCCGGCCTGATTGGGGCCGCTGGCCTGGGATTTGGAGGGATGGTAGCGGTGGCCTTTGTGCGATGGCCTGCTGCTGCTCCTTTCCGTATATCTTGGAGAGTCGCTCCGTCTCTTTGGCGATTTCAGCGTCCTTTCGTCTTTGCTCTTTTTCTTCTGCCTCTAGCATCTTTTTGATACGCTTGATTTCGGCCTGTTCGGCCCGCTCCAGTTCCCGCTGTTCTGCTTCTCGCTGTTTCCTGAGGCGGGCGGTTTCGGCCTCGGTTTGCCATTTGGTTAGAGGGTCAGCTGGCGGAGGCTGCTGACTAAATATGGAAGGGTTCTGGTACCGGCGGTGGGGGTCGCTGGAGGAGCGCGAGGGTAGAGAGGGCGCTTGGCCAAGGCTGGCAGTAGTACGATGCTGCGGTTGAAACGGCACAGCTCCAAAACCAGCTGTTGGAGACGAGTCCTTCGGCCTAGAAGTGCCTTGGGATTTCTGGGATTGAACATTAAAGGTATCCCACAAGCTGTTGGCAAAATAGATGTCGCGTATCGCTGCAGCTCCCAGTAGTAGTACAACTTCTAGGCCCTTAGGGTCTTCCATGTTGACCCGATACATATTTGGCTCGTACAAAGTGATCTCCTTCAAGCCCTTGAATAAGGCGATAGTGACGTCCGGTTCCTTGCTACCTTTTCTCTTGCCCGCATCTAGGCTCGTATTTTTTCCGCACATGAAACAGACTAAATCCTTCGAAAGTTTCCCTTCTCTTCTCCATCTGAAGATGATCTTGGGCGTAGTGATAGCCACAGCTGGGTCGCTCTTACTCTTATCCAAGCTAGATGTTGAAGGTGTTCGGAAAGTTTTCTGAGGCATCTCAAACTCCCAATAAGATGACACGTTCCAAGAACCCTGGATTTGCTTCACGTAGACCTCCTGGTCGGGGTTATAAAGCTGTATTTTGAACTCGGTCGGTAGGACCGGATGCGGCCGTGGGGGCACCCCCCCATTCCGGCGGATCTCATCTGCAGACAGTGTTGGGTGTGTCCATTCCGGCCTCAAAAGAATCTCGCCAAAGAGCACGTCCGTATTGTAGGAGTCAAAGAGGGCGACGGAGTACGCATTTCTAGACGTATCTAGAGCCGGATCTATGCGGTGCAGAGAGTATGCTGGCTCGGGCGCTGAATCGTGGTGTGAGAAGTAGAAGGTCTGGTGGTGCCTGATATTGTCGGGAGAGGGTTTGAGGAAGAACGCTGAGCAGAGGAGTTAGTGTCGAATGTGCTTGCGGGGTAGCTAAGCTAGCTGGAACGGGCCACCTACTTGGAAGGTTTGCGTCGAGCATACCTGCATATGATGCAAGCTGGGGTGGCGACGCCTGGAGTTGTGGAAAAGGGTAGAGAAGCTCGTTGTTGATATACTCGGGCTGGACTCTGCACCGCGCACAACGAGCTTATCGATTGTGTCCAACTCCCCGACTCAGCCACAGGCTCTAACCACCTATAAATAGATCGCTCCACAACAGCGCTCAGCAACCGCAGACAGCAGGCCTCGTAACCAGCGAACCGCGGAGATTTCGATGTCGCCCTCAAGACCATGAAACACTAGCGCTGGAGCCACGCGTCGGTGCGGGAAGCTTGCCGCTCCCCGTAATCCGGGTCTGCGTCGAGATATGTGTATCCGGCGTGCGTGCTTCTGCGCAGTTCTCTCTGCCTTGGGAGTGTGGCTGTGCTTGGGTGGGAAACGTCCCCCGTACGGAAGCGTTGGTCAGTGGGCCTTCTCCAACGTGAGCCTGACCCAAGCCGCAGCATGCTGAGTTCTGAATTGGGGGGGGGGGAAGAAGGGGGTGCTTCGGGGCCCTTCTGCTTGGTGGGGGTGCCTTGCTGTCAGTCTGCACTGTGGAGAAGGCGGACAATATCACACGGTACTACGTAATCCTTCAATGCTTCAATTCTTGCTTTTACGGGAAGTACGCGGCCTCTCGCAGTGTCGCCATCGTTTTGCTTTCCCTAGCCTTGTTCATCACTCCTCTACAATGTACTCCTCGTCAGTCTTATCTCGCCAGAAACTAAGCCCAGCACCGATACGCGTTGTAAGCTCTTGCGCAGTTGGCCTCCGTTTCCTCGAAATGTGTAGCATTTCATAGACTAGAGCCCTCAGTTCGTTACTGTATCTATTGGGTATGGCGTCGACATAATA
Organism: Geoglossum glabrum; assembly: GCA_021527465.2. Classification (NCBI taxonomy): domain Eukaryota; kingdom Fungi; phylum Ascomycota; class Geoglossomycetes; order Geoglossales; family Geoglossaceae; genus Geoglossum; species Geoglossum glabrum. The sequence continues at coordinate 26,000 of JAJDFE020000148.1, forward strand.
ATGGAGGCTCTTGTCATCGCGAGGAATTATGCTCGTCATATCCCGCTCCAAAGGCGGATGGCCGACCATCATATGATAGACCACAGCACCTAGCGACCATACTTCAGCCGCTGGAGACCAGTAGTGTGTCCTCTTCTGAATTTCCTGTGGTTAGTTAATGGCGATAATTCTCTCTTACATTAACGGGGAAACGGATACCGGAGCTTTATATTCCCCACTATGTCTCGGAGGTGGATGTCGTACTTGCATTGATGCCCCGCTTGTGACTACGGCGTCCTTGAAGCAGCCCAATTTTACTGTTCCGTAAGTGTCTTTTCCCTCGGGCGATGTGAAATATACTGATCTACTCGTTAAAGAGCCCAAGAGCGTCCATATGTAAACGTAGGCTTACTTGTGGCTGGGCTAATGCTTGCGCACAATACACCCTGCCAGTCGTCGTCAACCACCATTTGCTGGCCCCACAGATATGCGCGCTTTTTCCCGGTGTGGAGGTATTGAAGGGCTTGGTTAATCCCGCTAAGGACATGCCAGCAAAGACTTTCCGGCACGACACTGGAGCAGCCGTGAGTATAAGCTTTAAATGGATGGGTTGATATTTAGGCATTCATTACAGCTCTTTTCCCCCCGATGTCCGTACCTGTGATAGCACCTTTCCTAGATTTGTGTCGCACCTATCCCATATCAAGAAGTCTTTGCCCCCCCCCGGAACTTCACTATCTCTAACAATGTCGATTAAACAAACAAGATTGGGGTGACTCAGTAGCCTCTTTAGCTGCTCCCCGACCCTGTCAATGAGGCCAGTGTCATCCTCGAATCCAGTCGCAAGAAAAACCTACACCGTTCGGTGCCGTCAACTCAGACAGAGGTCCTGGGAAATGGTATGGAATCAAGCCGTCTACCTTGCCGTCGCTCCGCCTCCGGGTTAGCCATATGGCCTCCGACGGTGGCGTTCCCAAACCCTCTATGCGAACCTCCTCAAGGTGCTCGTACTTGCTCAAGCTCATGGTGACCAATAGTAGTAGTATACGCCTGCATGGAGCAGCAGGCTGGGGATTGGGGACATGATTTTGTAGCCTTCTTTCTGAAGCGTTCTTTGTCTCTAGGAGGCGTAGTGTCGAACAAAGACAGACTCTTATTGCAGACCCACTCGCATTGAGGAACGCATAGTACATGCTCCGTACATACATACATTGGGGCTCATTTGAATGAGCAGGATCCTGTTATTGGTGAAATGGCTGGCTGCTTCGGGTGACAGACGTCTTGGGTGTTCTGTTCCCGAGGTGTCGCGTGGCCATCTCCAAAACCACCAACGGCCAGCAGTCGCCATGCCTGCCGTTCATGCAAAGCTGGATCGATCCGTCGAGCATCGTGTGTTCGGTGCGGCGAATGGAAGGGACGAACTGGTCGGTGGGGGAAATCCCTCAAAAGGCCACGCCGCTATGAGGGCCGCCTATGAGGGCGCGATACGCTATCTCTCCATATCTAAGCATCGCCACCGCCCTGCCAAGTGTCATCCAACCGCCATCTCGCGCAGGGCCAGAACAAGCTTTTCCGATCGACTCTCGGCACCTGCGGCGTTAAAACGCGGGGATGGGGGGTCTGGGGTCTCTGGACGGGCCAATACCAAGACGGGGGCTTATCTTGGCTTTCAAATGCCTCGAATGGGGCGGTACAGCTCCCCGTCTTTTGTCCGCAAAGCTCGCGGGTGGGATGACGGATGACCGCGAAGCCTCGCCCGATGGCCGGGCACAAAGGCCATCCTGATCCGCGCAGTTGCGGTGGGCGGTGTGGCTCGACGAGTTATAAGCACCCCGAGGGGCATCCGCCAAGATGGAATTCCAAGACTCTCAACGAAACAGTGCGATCGAGACCGTTGAGAGTGCCTTGCTAGCGCATTCTGCCCATCTTCACCAGCAGTCACACAGGTACAGTCCTATGAGCAGCGATACCACACTTGTTTTGAGCACCAGCCATCAGAACACAATGAGTGCATCCAATAGCAACAACGCCAATGGTGGGATGACCATAACAAGGGAGAGATACCATAGCTTTGGCAGGGGTGGCGCGGGGAACCTCCGTGAGTTTGGTCCTATAATTTCTATTTACTTTGCCATACTCTGGATGAGGCCCTCTATTACCCTTCTCTCAACCTAAAAAAACCGTCTCAACTAACGAACCCAACTAAACTAGGCCGTCCATCCGACCAGACTTTTTACATTCCCTCAGGCCAGCGTAGCAGCAACACCGGGAGTCCTCCCGGTGGCGAGAGCCAGGAACGAAGACGGAGTAGCTTGTTCTCTGGCTTCAGCGTTGGGAGTGTTGGAGAGCCAGAAGGGGGGACCAGGAGAAATAGTAGTGTGTGGAAGAATTCCGCTAGCTTTTGGGCGAAGAGGAGGGAGAGCATTGTTGAGGTTGCTGTAGAGGATTAGTTGGCTTGCCGGGGCTACCGCAGGGAGCTGTAGAGATTGGACTTGGGGAAGAGATGAATTTGAATTGCGTTTAATCTTGAATTTGTTTATGAATTTTCCAGCTTTTGCTCCAAGGGGGAGAGAAACCGCGTATGTAATTGAAGTTAGGAAAGAATGCTAAACGATTTTTTGTAAAAACGTATTATTTTTTGCTATTACTTTTGATTACCCCGCGGTGCATTGAAGGTTTCTGCGCACATGGCATAGCTGATTGTGGGCAGGCGATGCTGGATGTGGGTAAAGAGAAGTAATAACAGGGAAGGACGGGGGGGGGGGAGGTATCGCGTTGGATTGAGAATAATAATATTTCCCCCCCTCTGGAGAGACAAGCGATGGGGTATTTTTTTTTCGTTTTTCTTTCTGGAGGTATCCCAAAGAATAAAATGTGAAAGAGTTTGAGAATGGACGGAGATGGGGGAAAAAAAAGGAGAAAAAAAAAGAAAAAAAAGAAAAAGAAACCAGTGTGATAAAACTACGATTTGGTTGGTTGGTTGCCCATCCTATTCTCATGATGATGATGTTGGTAAAAAACAAATCAAAGCCCTCACCCAAAAAAAAAGAAAAAAAAGCAAAATGAAGGCAGGGAATCGAACTCCGAAGGAAAATAACTAGGTACAAGCTGAGAACCTCACGGAACCCCGAACCCTCTCCCATTTTCCAAAGCGATCCGCAGCTTTTCTTTCAACTTCCTCCTCGACCTGTATTCCGGTACCAATAGCCTCCCGAAACACGTCAAACTCGTCGGGACCCTCTCACTATCCGGTCCGTTCCTCTGCACTACGAACGTTATATTCGCTTCTCCCCCCACCGGCACCCTGTCGGATGCTGTCACAAATTCGAGGAGGCGGAGTTTAAGGGTTGAAGGGTAGGCATGCACAATTGACCAGAAGTCTTTGATGAGGCGGTGGGTGGCTGTGTAGCCATCATCGTAGCGGGTGTGGAGTTCGAGAAGCTGAGTGTTTAAGTGTGGGGAGCCTTGGACAAGGGGAGAGAGGGTTGCGGGGGTGAAGAGCTGAGCGTTGTTAGTGGGGAAGTTAGTTCTCTTGGGGGGCGGGGCAGACAAACGGTGAGTGGTTTCCGGTCTAGACAGATGAAGAAGCCTCGGGAAAAGGCTTCGTATTGCGCGGCTATGGAGTGGTCTGTTAGCCAGGAGATGTAGTCCTTTACGTACTGTTCTCTGTTCGCGTTCGTGACGAGTTCAGCTTCTTCGGGAGCAGGGCTTCCGGGGGTGGCAATTTCTGCTGTTCCTTCGGTGATTTCAGGTGGGGTGCTTGTATCAAGCGCTGTGAGGGAGAAGGTTGAAGAGTTGGACGAAAAGGAGGCATCGAGAGGGACACCGCCATCGCTGTAAATCTCGCTTCCCTCATTGTCGCCATTGGGGGTTAATTTTCTAGATGGGGATGGCAAATTCCCTTTCCTCGTCTTCATATCAATACTCAATGTCGTGCCCCACCCCTCCACACTAAACTCATATGTCCTAACAAACACATCCCCCACGTCGCCATCAGTCCAGTTAAGCAGCTCTGTAAGGCCTCTCGCGAGGTCTGGCCAGCCATCCCGGATATGGCTAATGTCTGTGACGGGCATTCCTAGGAGTTTGCGGTAGAAGGCTTGCGGCAGCGAGACAGGAAGGGTGAGGCCGTTATAGATGGCGAGGGAGAAGAGAAGTCCAATGAGTTCGTATTTGTAAAGGGGTTCGAGGGAGGCGGGTTGGAACCAGGAAAGGCGGGTTTGGGGATCCGTCGTGAAGAGTCCTGTTGGGTTTCAGTTAAAAGATCCACACGACTGAAACAATAGGAGGATAGATTACCGCGTTCTAGAGCCAATGCCTCCGTCATCGCTATACGAAAGAACTCTTGCTGAACGCCACCATGGTCCACACCTTCCTCTCCCTCATCCATTCCCATCCTTACCTTCAGCGGTCGCATCAGCTCCCTCTTTTCTCTCCTCCAGAGCTGGTTCAAAGCGTCAGTCAACAGGTTGTCTCTGCGTACCTCAAGGACCAGGTAATGGGAGACTGCTTTCTGTAATCGCGGTAATAGACCGCCGGCGCCTGGCAGGGGATCGGCGGAAGCCATTTGTGTCACTAGTCGGAGCATCGTCATGGATGCCTCGAATGAGCGCGACATATTCGAGAAGTTTATAGCGCGGAGGTATGTCACCAAGGTGGACTGGGGGAATAGGAATGGGTTCGAGAGAAGGTGGATGACTTTGTTGCTTGGGTTCGAAGATAGCCATTCCACGGGGATCTCTAGGGAATCTAGCCGGTCGGAGATGAAAGGAGATTGGAATATTTCTTCAGGGAGGCCAAGGGGTTTGCGCCTTTCATCTGGGAAATTTGTTAGCATATCATAGTTTTGGTGTGTTTGAGTACTCACATAAACTCGAGAGCATCCCTATTGACCCTCCTGCTATGCTCCACCTGGAAACCTCTTCCTTTCCGTCCCACTCTTTGAGTAACGCGCTGCGGATCCACTCTAGAAGAAAAGCTGGGATTGACCATCCAGTGGGGCCTCGTTCTTCACCCCATCCCAACAGAAAACCCTCTGTATCGTCACCGGAGCCCGTTCTTCCGCACCGCGTGAAGTGGTCACACACTGCCTCCATTATGCCACACTGGTCGCCCCCACTGCCTCTTGAGTGCTTCCCCTTCCGGCTCCTAGTTTTGATAATCTCGGTAAAATAGGTCCTTGCCGCCACAGCCCTGGAAAGCCTCTTCATTAACCTTAAAGCCATTTCATCTTCCAAGGCTTCAACTGCGTCTAGCATAGGGGCAATTGGATTCTTATCAGTCCCGACTAGATTCGAGTCAGGTACTACCTTTCCCTGAGCCCGTAGCTTGTGGATAACGAACCAAGCTTCTGGCGTTGCCTTGGGTAGACTGGCTACTAGCGCATGGAGGCAGACTATAACTATGTGGGCTGCTTCCGGATCCGTGAAGTACCTGCTTTTCCGGAGGGGCACTCTAGGTGGAATTTCGACTGGAGAACCCGGCATATGCGGCGAGGGCGAGCTTATGGCAGCTTTTAGCCTTGGACTGGGGGGAATGAGTTCAGGCGGCGGTGTAAATAGCGCTTCCGTCGCAGCCCACAGGCTATTGAAAATCAGAGCAGAGTTTCTCTTCATCAAGAGTCGAAATGCTTGGTCAAGGTCTAAAGGGTGAGATCGCGATATGGTTCGGTCCTGATTCCCTTCCTCGGGTTCTCTGCCCGCAAATGACTCTAGAATCGCGCTGGGATTGCTCAGGACGTAGAAGATGCTCTGCTCAGCAAATCGTTCCGCTTCCACATGGGGATTATATCTAAGCTTAGTTAGGTCCTCAATTAGGCCTCCTATCGTCCAGTCGGGGTTTTTTAACGTGTCTATATGTTTTAGGACCGCCTTTTGCGCAGCTTTCACAGTTCCAAAGGACCGGGTAAAGAGGCGCTCCTCCTTGGGCACGGTGTCTGTAGACTCGACTAGCTGTACGAGCGCTTCTACGGCTTTACAAGAGAGGTGGGATAGCGATTGAGGAGGTCGGATGAAGCAAGGGCCATGGGAAGAGGGTTTCCCATCCTCTGTGGTGATAGAGTCCTTTGGAATCTCGACCAGATTTCGGTCTTTGCCGGCCACGTCCTTGATCCTCGAAGGAGTGGTCTGTGGGAGTTGCGGCGTTCTTGCTCCGTTCCAAGAATTTCGCCGGTGGTTCTCATGCCTCTTTCCGACAACGTTATAGCCCTTGATGAATCCATTATTATGGAGTTGCTGGTGATGCTTGGTGATCGAGGGCGGTAGGCTAGGCGGAGCTATATCACTAGGGTAGCTATATGGCGTGATAGGTGGAGGTAATCGCGGTTGTCTTGCGAGGCCTGGGGGTTGTAATTTTTCTTTAATTGATTGAGATTGCTGGCGATGCGCATCTGGGTGTCCCAGTGAGCGCCGTCTGCGTACTTTTGGCGGCGAGGCAAGACTGATTGGCGCAGAGAGTAGCTCGCGATTCGCCTGCTGTGAAGGGGGTGGCGTTGGCGTTGGAGTGGATGGTGAATGCTCATCCGAGTGGGATTGTGTGATCGCTGTGGGTGTTGACGTTACCGCTAGCTGGCGATTTAGCTGCGGTGCGGGAACTGGGGGCTTCTTGGAGGCATCCCCGGACGCAAAGCGATCTTTGTTTTGTGGTGGATTTGGCGGTCTAGAAGTGCATTCATCTTCTCCCCCTTCAGGCGCAAAGGCAAATGTGTGGGCTACTTTGGGGAGAGATAACCACTCTAGCATCCTCATGTGGAACGTGTCGAAGAGGTTTTGCGTAAACGACTTGGGGTCTTTCTTCGTCTGTCTCCTCCCTGGGTATCTCGTGTGGGTCTTGCCTTTCTCCAATTTTGTCTCACCCGATGGGTCCACCGGCTCCGCCCTGCTGGGCGAGACTGCAGCCACTTTTGCACCATTTATCTCTGTGGATTGCGCTTCCGTATTGTCTAGATTAGGATTGTGCTGCGTTGCGGGTCCCGGGGTGGTCTCTTTATTCTCTTTCGGCTCCGTCCCAACCTTTCTGGTTCCGCGGTACCGCGCGTCTGTACGGGTAGCTCTGGCATCTTTCGCCCCTACCGGGACAATGGGCTTGTTTGGACAGAGTGCTTTCTCGGCGTCGTCCTGGCTGGCCAAGTAGCATGCAATCGTCCTCGCGCTGACTGCGGTCAGTCTGCGTAGGGGCGCAACAGTAATGCGTCGCCGGCAGGAAAAGCACGTTGGCGTAGTGCAGGAGGGGTTCTGGCAACCGTAAACTAGCTGGGATACGTATCTAGGACCGTAAACCAATGAGTATGTCACGGCTGGGCTTGAAAATGATAGGGTGGCGCTAGATCCCAGGACTGGGGTTCAATGACTTACCGCCGGACAAGAGCGTTAAACGCCCTCTGTCTATCGGTTTCCCGCAGAGATACGATTCTGGCGGGGTCTCTCACATAGACGGTGTCTCTGGCCAGGACTTCGGGAGCGCTCTCCGGCAAGACCGCAAAGCCGCTGTCGTAGAGAGAGCTTAAGTTGAATCTTGATGAAAGGGTGCTGAGGGTATCGTCCATGGCTTCGCCCATGGGCCGTCCCTTCGACCGGGCCATGGCGCTTGCGTGGTGGTGCAGCCAGTCGGAGTACGGCGAGGTGAGTGAGGTGAGCGGTTCATGTGTTCATCGTGGGCCGACGCGGTAGTGACTGACACGGTCGTCTGAAGGAGCCGCAGTGGCACTGACTGGCACTGGCATTGGCACTGGCGCTGGGCGTGGCGTTTCTGGAAATCTTGGCGCAAAATGCATCTTGGCGCAGGCAAGGAACGGGCAGGGACTACGGAGCACGCAGTACGGAGCACGGAAACCTTTGTACGGAGCACCGGGCAGCAACCCGCCCACTGCTGTTGAACCCTAGAGAGTGCCGGTGGACGGAGAGCCATCTGCAAGAAGATCAATCGGCGTTATTCATTGCTCAATCTCCCAATCTCTGCTCTGGTGCGCCGGCTGCTGCAGAAGACCGCCCGGCAGACTGTCTGGTGCCTGTGGCGGCGGTCGTGCAGTGACTTTGGACGCTGGACTACGAGACCACTGGACTACTCAAGCCCCAGCTTGCCCTATACACACAACACACAACGCACAACAATTCACAGCCTCGACGCCGGACCCACGTGCCGCTGGCAGAGTCCCGCCGTGCCCCATCTCACTAACGCTCCTGGATTTAAATACCGCTGGCGGAGCTTTAGAGCCTGCTGGCTACGTACGCAAACCCGGTCAGAGTCTGCTGTTGCGACATTTTATCTCGTGCGGCGGCCCAGATCGCCAGAAACTGCACACTCACTCGCTCAGAAATTACGCATCCAACAAACTTGCCGTTCGCAACTACACAGCACCACGCTTATCGATAGCAGCGGATCTCACTGTGGTTCGAGAACTCTACTAGTCGCGATATTGCTCCTTGCTGTATTCCTCCTCCCTGAATTTGCCTGGCTTAAAACGAGCTAAATAGTGTCGTCACCATGGATGCCGCCATGTCGAGTGGGCCACCAATGCAGGTAACACCAGTGTCAAATGTTCCGTCGTCGCATCCGTTCACCTGCAATACTTGCCAAGTGGCATTTCGGAGCGGTGAGCTGCAACGCGGACATATGCGCAGTGACTGGCAGTACGTATCCCGGCTAATTGTCCTTGAATGCTGTCTAACATCTGCGCAGCCGATACAATCTCAAACGGAGGGTTGCTTCACTTCCGCCGTTGGCTTCAGAAGTCTTTGCGGAGAAGGTCCTGACTGCCCAAGCATCGTCATCAGCGGCAGCAGCAAAGGCTTCTTATGAGACGGTCTGCCAGGCATGCCAAAAGACATATTATAGTGAGAACGCATACCGGAACCACATTGCTAGCCAGAAACACAAGGCGAGGGTTTTGGCGATGCACAACGGCACGGCAGATGGGCGCACAATAGTAAATGATGAGGTTATGTCGGTTATGAGCTCGACGTTTTCCTTGGGCGAGCCCGTTGGAGCGGGCGAGCAGCAGGATGGATTAGGTCCCGAAAAAGAAGCTGAGTTGTCGGGTGTCGCCAAGGGCTTCAGTGACACCACCGTTGGCGAAAATGGAAAGGAGTCAAAGCACTCGGCGCCAACAACTGCTACACCATCAATCACTACAGAGAGCAGTCCGGCCTTGTCGACACTATCCTGTATATTTTGCAACTACGTGTCCCCTTCGATCAATCTAAATGCCTCCCATATGGGCAAGATTCACGGGATGTTTATTCCAGAACGGTCTTACCTCATCAACTTAGAAGGCCTTATAAAATTTCTGGCCGAGAAAGTTTTACAATACCACGAGTGTCTATACTGTAGTAAGATCAAGAGTACAACGGAGGGTGTGCAGACTCACATGAGAGACAAAGGCCACTGCATGATTGCTTTTGATACGGAGGAGCAAATGATAGAGGTGGGCCAATTTTACGATTTCCGGAGCACATACTCTGATTCTGAGGAAGATTCAGAAGGAGAAGACGAAGACGATAGACGAGAGGCGGGAATGAAGGGGGGAGCTAAGCTTGGAGCGAAGCGTGATATAGATGTTACCACTATTGTACTTGGCGGTAGCAGGGGTGCAGAAAATATAGACCGGAATGCCGCTGATGCCGACGGGTGGGAAACCGACACTTCAGAGTCATCTCTAGACTCCGATGATCTTTGTGCAGTACCCTTGGACGACCACAGCCACCAGTACGAGAGGCTACATAAGCATCCACACCACTCACACCACGACCCTCGCCCTCACCGAAATGCGGATGGATGGCACTCACATGCCCATCATGCCCACCCTCACGCCGTGTACCGCTCTGAATACGAGCTTTACCTTCCGACTGGCCGCTCTGCCGGTCATCGTTCACTAGCGCGCTATTATCGACAGAACTTGCACAGATACCCACTGTCAAGCTCGCAACAACCTGAAACACGTGCCATTACTAGTAGTGCAGGTGGGGATATTAACGAGCAGAGGGGTCGCCAGTTGGCTACCCGCGCTAGCGGTGGCTTGGGGATGGTTGGTGTGAGCAATGCCAGGAGGAGGGAGATCAAGGCAGTTGAGAAACGAGAGCGGAAACGCGAAGGTAGAGAGCGAGATAGGTACCAGTGGGGGGTTGAGAAAAGGGGGAATATGCAAAAGCATTTTCGAGTAAGCAATCTCCCAGCGGTAGCGACGAGGGGAAACATCAAACTGATACTTTCGGCTTGCTTGCAGGACCCATTACTACAGTAGTGGTACGAGAATCTGGCTGGCTGCCTTCCCTACAATCCCTATCTTTAGCCATGCTGCCTCTTCCTTGGATCTTACCCTAATATTCACGCATTCATCGAGATTGCCTGCTTTGGCTCACAAGGCTAGCACAGAGGATTTCGTTCTCCGGTAGTGAGATTTCGTAGATGGAGGGGAATTGCAGCAATCTCCGTTTTGGAGGATCGCCCATGTCATGTATTTCTTCTGGTAGTTTCTCCTTGAGCATTTCTACTCTGTTGAGAGAATATTGGCCGACGCGGTGCCGTTGTGTTTGTGATTGCATGGATCTGGCCGGCGGTTCTGTAGCGTCTGTCTCGCTTTTCAGAAGTGTTTTCCGATGCCCTGCAGCCAACCACATTAGTCGACATATAGGCCTCCCCTGAAGAGCAACGCCACGCAATGTAAATACACGTAGCCTGGTTATCGGGTTCTAGCCAAAGGCCCAGTAGATAGCCTGGGTACCCAATGCATAACGGGTCGGCATTGCTTTCGGAAGACGCCGCCCTAACCAGGTTTCCGTTGGACGTTAAAGCAGCCAAACCGTCCCTCCAACCACCATCAGCCCTTAGCCCTGGAATGCCACACGAGGAGTTGAGGCTCGAAGCCAGTATTCGGTGTGTTGGCACCGCAGGTGTGTGCGTCCCTCGCCACAAAACACATCAGCCGTTTGGTATTGCCAGCGCCACCCGCGAACAACGGTCGTCTACGTGTTTCTGGGCCCAAGACTGGTGAGCTGCGATATACCGGGCTCGGCCGTGAAATGCGTGGACGCTCTCGAAGGGCGTCCTGGTGAAGGGGGGAAGGGAAATGGGCGGAATATGAGTCGGTTCCAACGGCGGTTACAGACGCTTCAATATTCCCTTTTCTTTTTTTCTCGCCCGGTTGCTGGGGAATAGTGAAGAGATTTCCCGTTGATCTTGAGCCCCTATGGTCGAAACCTGGGTGCGGTAGATTACCTCTAATTCCTTGCTCGACTCGCCCTCGCCATTTCGCACCCTCGACGCCCCTCTGTTGTATTTATGCGTTATCGCCCAAGCGGTCACATTTGTGATTCTCGCCTGGACATTGCATGCGGGGGAAAGTCATGCCTCGCCCGCACTCATCAGTCCCCAGATCCACGATATTTTAGTTTAAGGCCGGTGACCTGGATATATTTCGATTCCGACAAGGGTAGATCCCATGAACGATACTGGGATGGCGACTTTCTCCCTAGGGCAACAAGGCTCTGGGGAAATAGCTCCCGCGGACCCAGAGAGGAGATGCACTGTCCTGTATGACACGGACATCCTCTCCCAGCTCCAGGAATTCGCGTATATCTATTCCAGCGGGGGACTCTCTTTCAGTGATGGCGGTCATGACCAACAACCCATAGGGTCAGCCGGACCTTGCCCTCGTGTGAGTAGTTGTCCGGATCAAACCTACCTGTTTTCGTGAGTTATCCGGCTAATTAACTAACTGAAACGATAAAGAAACACCAGGCAAGCCCCTCAGAACCCACTTGTTATTCTACGGGCTCTGGTATCTCCCAAGAAACGAATATCGCACCCCGCTCCCCTATTCCCGTCCGGGGCCCGCCTCTTTCTGTCAGTCCAAAACTAAATGTCTCTAACTGCAGAACCGTACCTAACTGACTTGTCACAGACTCACGGGACTAGCTCTCAGATATGCAAGAAGGGGGGAGAAACTGTTTGCCCGGAGCTAACTACCGCAGGACCTTCTGCAAAAATCATCCCCAACCCCTCCCCACCGCAATCCATCTCGTGCCTCACGCAATCCTGTGCGAGTGATGACTCTTTCTCGAGTAAAAAACGTAGGAGGTTCAAGAGGAGAAGGGAGAGGGGCGTCTTTGGGGAGCTGATGAAGTCCTCCAATGACCAAGCAAACTCCACCTCTACTCTCTTTAAAATCAAATCCTTGTTGCACATACGCAGTAGCGCCAGCCTGGAGCTGGAAACTGAGGCGAAACCGAGTCCAGCCTCGCCTGCAGGTTCGTGGATCCGGAGGAAGGGACGGAAAATCCTATCACGTTCGAGGTCGACGCCGAGCTCGCAAGGAAGTGGTGAAGCTGATGAGAAGAGAGGAGAGAGGTTGGATGTGCCGCGGCTGCCATCGTCAACTCCTAGCACCTCACGTTTTGTAAAGCGCTCCAAGCAAACTCCCAGCCCCTCCACGGCACAGCCCATCCCATGTCTCGCGGAACCTTATGTGGACGGTGGCTGTTCCTCGAGTAAGGAACTCAAACGCCCCGACGGAAGGAGGGAGAGTGGTGACTCTGGGGAATGGATGGGTTTAGGCGATATCGCAACTATCTCTACCTCCACTCCCGCTCTCTTAAGACTCAAAGCCCTATTCCATCCCCGCGGCAATGGCAGCATAGATCCGGAGGCTGAAGCGAAACGGAGTCCGTCCCCGACTACAGGGAGGGAAACCAGGGAGCCAGGAGAGCGAACTGTGTTCCGCTCGGGGTCGCCGCAGGACAGCGGCAGACTCGACGTGCGCCTGACATTATCGACAACCTCTAGCGCTGAGACGAGGAGACAAGCAACAACGCCCACGGACTCTGACCCTAGCACCAACCCCTCCTCGTACTCACCTCCGTCTCAGTTCTCGACTGCCCTATCTAGCCTCTCGTCTTCCCTTACAGTCCTCCCGCACTACAGTATGAACACTCATGAACCCCCATCTCCCCCTAGTATACTAAGTCCCTGGCAATGCATCTTTTGCCTGCAACAACTTAGCAGCAGGGCTGCATGGCTGGACCACGAAGAATCGCATATCCAGGAGGTTTGTCTTGAAGAGGGGTATGACTGCGCGATGGGCAATGACAACGTCAACTGGTTCTACCCTTGTGGTTTCTGTTCCGTCCTCCTACGGACCTGGCCCGAGCGCAGAGAGCATATCAGCGATCACTATGACAATGGGACGACTATGGCCTCCTGGGACCCACTAACTTCGCCGTATCCTGTGTACCGGCACGACTTTTCGTTTGTACGTGGATTCCCGGCCTGTTGGAATTGGGGGACTCTATTAAGGGCTCAGCGAGTGGCTGAAGATGAGAGTGGCAAGTAAGTCGGCGTTTTTAGAGATTCCCAATTTGCACCTCACTTTCTATGTTGTTTTAACAAATGTTGTGTTTCAATGTATAGTACTGGCAACCCCCAAGAGAAGCGCCACCGCTGCCCGCTCTGCAGCCTCTGCTTTCCCGATATCGTCACATCCATGCGGCACACGGAGATCTGGCACACTCACCCAACTAGCTTCACATGCCCTCCGCTTGCCGCCATGCAAACTCCAGGCCTCTTTGAGTACTACGATCGCCACCATGATATTTGTCTCCTTTGCGGTGAGCTCTACCCGCCCGGCGACTGGCCGCGGCACCTCCGACACCTGAAGAAGGCCCATGGCTTTGCGCGGTGTTCACATAAGGGGGCATTCTATAGGGAAGAGCAATTTGTGAGACATGCTGCGAACGCACATGCAGTAGGGATTGAGTGGCTGAGTGGGTTTGTGGCGGTTTGCAGGCGAGATGAGAAGCCACCCGCATTGGCGGTCGAAAGGGAGGTGGTGCGGTGAGAGAGGAGCGGTGCTGTATAATTCTAGATGGCGCAGAGGACGTGTAGAGCCAAATACGCAATGCCGTATCCCCCTCCGCCTCCGCGCGTAACATTGAACTAAGAACCGGAGATATAGGCCGTAGAATACCTGCCCAAAGGCACTCCCCCCCACCTCTTAGTTCTGAACAAGCCAGTGGGTACTAAGCGTTGTCAGAGAATAGGTGCTTGGTGTACCCTCCCGAATTCGCAAGCGAGGGGTTGTAGGAGAGGGGGAGAACGAAAGCAGGGTTAAATAGGTGGCGTATCTCTTTTCTGGGATCTTGTAATTGTGGGCAGGCGAAAACAGTGGATACTGGAGGAAAAGGAAAATAGGAGGAATTGGTTCCCGCCCCGGTGCGGATTCTACCAGCGCGGTGGTGGTGGCCGTGTTAAGTAGACCTCTTTACTAATAATAATTTAGCCTTGGCTGGCTAGCCTTCTGGCGATAAAGGGGCATGCAGTATTCTGGAGAGAGGGGAAGGTGCTAGTTGGTGGAATTAAGGTATTCTGGGACTGCGGGAAGATTGGGCTGGGAACAGGCGAAAGCTGTAGGAAACTCGGCTTTGGTTCATTGCTGTGTTTATGGCCGTGTTGTGGAACACTAGATCCAAGAATCGCGCGGATTGGTCTTACGGGGGACATCTAAGACTCGAGTCTGAACAAGGAAGAATAAAATTATCATTACTAGCATCGCGTCTACACAGCAGTGTGCTAGACAGCCGTCCCCGGCCGCTGAGTTTGTGGCTTGGGCTGCCTTCTCGCTGTCTCCAGTGTACGGAGTAGTTAACCCTTAGCGCTATGGAATTGAACGAGTTGAAATTGTACTTCCGATACTCCAACTCGGTGCACACTGCGGACAAGGGTGCAGTATGTCGCGTCATGTCAAACCAGAACCCTCTGCCCTCAGTCGAGTGACTAGTCCATTGGATCCCGTTCGCTCCCCTGATCCGAAGACTCAGGTGTCGCAAGCTCGGTGTCTTGCTTGCTCTCAATCACGGATACTGCCGGAGACGCAAAACCGCTGGGCCTTACCTCTGGGTCGTCTTCCGACCCTGGCTCAGAGCCGTTATCCCGATATAAACTAGCACTGAGCGGCAGAATCGATTTGACAATCTCCTCCTTGATGTCTTTCCATGTCACCATCATCGCTCTCGCGATCTGTGATGGATTCGATTCCTTCATTGCCAGTCCCTTTGCAGATAAAACGAGGTAGCTGCCCCCGCCAACCACCATCTCGGCCGCGTATACGCTTCGAATTATCGTCAGGCTTTCGATATCCACTAGGATCCAGTCTGAAGGTTTGGCGAGATAGGCTCCGCCAGATGGGTGTTCTGGCTTCGTTGGTTCGTCGCCTTGTAGTTCGCTCAAGCTTGCGGTGGTTTCTTCCTTGATGGACTAGGGCAAAAGTGTTAGCACTACTGCTGCCGGCAAGCAGGAACCTCTGGGGCGAGGGGATATACATGTCTCTTAGAGTAAGGTAAGACCAACGGCACAGCGTAGGGGGGGATGAACAGGTTAATGGGCCGATTGGCTTTTGTTGGGTCTAGAACGTTAGCTCTAGCCGCGCAACTGAGACTAGGTACTCGATATTACCTGCCGATGCCGACTGCGACTGGCCCATGGTGGATGCTGCCTGGATCTGATCGTGTATTTAGAGATGCCAGATGTGACTGTCTAGGGCGCTGGCTTGCGGCTGTTTGCGGGGTGTTGGGGTCTGCGGGGCACACCCTAAGTTGATGCCATGTGACAGTCGCGTGCATTCCCAAGGCCAGTCCGCCCACGTTGGCGACCTGATTTGCGGCTGAGCCAGCTCCATCTCCTCCATCTCCCAGAATACAATCGCCCCAGGCACTGAACTGCGGGCATTGCCTCCTCCTGCAGTAGGAGATAGCTGGTTCTGGTGGCCCTTCGCCGAGACTTGAAAATAGCAGAGCAGGGGCAAGTCACCTCCATGATCTCCGATATCGCTGTCCCCTTCACTCTCTGATAAAACAGCCTCGAACGCTTCTACGAGAGCTCGTCGCAGCATCCCTCCCCCAGCCATGTCGCAAGCGGAACCCGCAGTCTACACCCACGGCCACCATGAATCGGTCCTGCGCTCACACACCTGGCGTACCGCCACCAATTCCGCGGGTTACCTGCTACCGTCGATATTGCCTCACATGCGAATCCTCGATGTGGGCTGTGGTCCTGGCACCATCACTGCGGATTTCGCTGCGATGGTGCCAGAAGGGTTTGTGACCGGCTTGGAACATACACCCGACGTGCTGGAGCAGGCCCGTTCTACGGCGGCAGCACGTGCGTTAGACAACGTCCGCTTTGTGGTCGGAGATGTCCAGAGTTTAGATTTTCCAGACGGCACCTTCGATATAGTGCATGCCCACCAGGTCTTACAGCATGTCGGGGACCCCGTCCGGGCTTTGCGCGAGATGCGCCGTGTAACCAAACCTGGAGGGATTGTTGCTGCTCGTGATGCTGACTACGAGGGAACGATTTGGTATCCAGACGTCGACGGCATGAGTGACTGGGCCGGTTTGTATCTACGCGTGGCCCGTTATAATGGTGGAGAACCCAATGCTGGTCGTCGGTTGCTTGCTTGGGCGCGGCAAGCTGGCTTCGACCGGGAGGATATTACTTCCACAGCTAGCACCTGGTGCTACAACACGCAAGAGGAGCAGGCCTGGTGGAGTAGCCTATGGGCGGACCGTACAGTCTCCTCGTCGTTCGCCCGGACAGCGGTGGCGGGGGGGCACGCCACGGAAGAAGAGTTGGCCCGTATTGCTCAAGTATGGCGGCGGTGGGGTGAGCAGGAGGATGGCTGGTTCACTATTCTGCATGGAGAAATCCTCTGCCGGGTCCCATCTATCTTGCCTCACGAAGATCTCATCGCGGAATCCCCAACTACAGAGTACTCTCGGTACTTGGGTTTTGTCGACGGGGAGGTCATAGATCTCGGAGAGGATGAATGAATCAACGTTGCGGATCCATAAGCAAATCAAGAATAGTCTACTATCCCGAATCCCTCCTATATACCAAGCCGCTAGGATAACTGTACTTTTGTCTCTGTAATTGCCTTTGATTGGGGCCATGGTAAAAGCTAGCATTAATAGCTTAGAATGCCTCAGGGGCTGGGGGAAGCTTGGAGTGTTATCAAGTAGAAAGTCGCCGACGACGCACCCTTTCATCCCTCACACGCCAGTACCTAGACAATTAAAACACCCTGCCACAGGATTCCCATGTTTTGAAAGCACTCTCGCTTTGCGAGACCCAGGTTGGCGACGGGGCAAGTGACGAGGACACAAGGAAGTCCACGGATGGCTGTGTATTCATGGCCTACGATGGGCTATCTCCGGGAAGATCCCCCCGCCTGGGAGTAGTGGAACTACCGACAACTAAGGCCGGGTACACCAGCTACATGGAAACGAAAAATGAGGCCTACATCTACAACGCATACGGGCGAAGCCGATGTAAGGTAGCCCTTGGATGGAGGTAGTGAGTGGTAGCTTGGTAGGTAAGGGCATGAGTTGGCGACGATCCGAGTAGACAGGCGCTCTAGACCTAGCCGGCAACCCAAGGTAGTACGATAGGACAAGGCATATCGACATGCTCTGGTTGGGGATTAGATCAACATCACCTGGGCACTATCGGAGGGGTAGATAGCAGCAGCTATCTTCACGAAGTTCCTGGGACGAACCAAGTTCGAGGAGGATCGGCATGACGCGGACATGGGCGTGGACATTTTTTCTGGGCTCAGCAAGCTAAAACATCGATTTGCCAGAAGCAGCGCGGGTCACCAGGGGGTTGGCAGGCCCATTCCCTAGCTGAAGCTCACCGCAATTTGGATACAGCTCTCGGCACAGCCAATACTACGAGATTTTTAGCCGGGCGGGATAGAGCAGAAACCCACCGTAATCTGAACTGGGGGTGACGGGGGGATCGCGACAACTGATACGCGCGAGTGGTGGTTGGGCGGTTGTCGTTTGAACGGAGAGTATAGAGGCCAATCGGGATGGGGATTCAGGTGTTTGAATTCCCCAACTTCGTAGATACTACCTTATACCTAAAGTGCGTAATCTCCGCTGCTAGCCCAACACAACAGGGATTGCATAGCGCAAGTGTGTGATGATGACGAGACCCCTTAGCTGCCACCGATGCAGTATTCTCCGCACTCATCGGCTGGAGCCTCTGCGAGCGCGCGAAGGCCACCTGACAGGCGTCTGCGGCCCCTCACCCACGCGTTGTAACGGCAAACACAGTCGCCCAATCGCTGCTCCTGCTCCCTCCACCGCCCATAGGCAGCGCTGTCGCTGCATATTCGTGTGGTGTGTTGCACAGGCTTGTCACTCATCCACCGTGTTTCCCATGATCAAGGCTCCTCCCTTGGCGTTTGCTCTGGACCTAGGCAAATGGGAAAAAACGCTGGAGTGTCTTAGTATGCTGGCTGTGTGGGAGCTCTACCAGGCCTAACGGCTAGGTGACCGTAAGATAGGCGAAGAGCAGTATTCTGATATATTTGTCCCATCCCCTCACGGCCTGGACTCCGTTCCTCCCGATCCGTAGTCTGTCCAGGACATCTGCAATTCTGCAATTCGACTTGGTCTTTACGATCTGACCCCCTCGGTACGGCATTCATCGCTAAAACTCCTGCTCCATATATCCGATTGCGATGACTGGCAAAGGTTCATCAGTGCCACCGAACACGGATCCCGGGGAATCCGCCAAGGGAACCGCGCCACAGAAGTCTCGTCATGAGGCCATAGCCATCCTAGCGGAACTTGGGGCCATTATCAAAAGAGCTTCCAAGCACTCGTCCGTATATGCTGATTTCGAAAAGATACTCGACCAGAAGAGTGCTCTGGAATTACAGATCAGCGATAAAAACACGGAACTTGAGCAGAAGGAAGATCGTATGAGATTCCTTGAGACCTGTCGCCTAGAGAACATCGACACCTTCGAGAAACGATACGATAATTGGACCAAAGAAGTGGCGGAGCTTCAGCAGCAAATCACGAGCGCAAAGACGCGCGCAGCGGGAAAGACCAAGACGGCCCTAGCTGAGCTCGAGACAAAGCATAAGGGGGAGGTTGAAAAATTGAGGAAGGAGCTGGCCATGGAGAAGGCGGGGGCAGAATCGCTACTACGAAAGCTCGGTACGAGCGAGGGGAATGAGGCCCGTCTGCAGAGTCAACTAGACCTTTCGCGGGCAGTATTGAGGGACTGGGAAGGGAACTTATCGATATTGAAAGATATGGATGTTAAAAAATTGTTAGTCGGATCCTATACCCGCGTGGTTTACCTTCCCTCGGTGTATTGGTGTGGTCACTTACTAACTTCAGTAGCGCCGACCAATTCCGGGAGCTAGTACAGCGCTACATGGGTGTCATGAAGGAGAATTTCCTAAAAGACCTCCCAGGCAGGCTTTTAGATGTAAGTCAGGCACAGATATCTACCCGCAACTTACCTTTACGGGATTTATGACGGAGAAACTGACCTTCGGCCTCACACAAGGATCGTCTCCGATGGGAAAACCTGCGTAAGACCCCGGCTTTTCCTCTCAGCCTTCCAGCCAGCAACACCGCAGCGGCAAAGAACGCACGCCTCGTAGCCGCTCTCTGGACGCTGTCGCCCCTACTTAGCGACTATATATTCACGCCTTGCCGTGTTCATGCCGACGCCTCCGACAACCGGGCTATCAAGGCGCTCCTACACCGACAGTTGCAGAACAGTGTGCGACGGGAGAACATGGTCCGCTCGCTCCTCCTCTCGGAATATCCACGAGGCGAGGTAGACCGCGCAGGATGGGAGGCAGTGGACCTCGTAATTAGGGAAGGTCGGCGTTCGGTTGAGCAGATGCTGGAGGACCCAGAGGAGCTCGTGAAGGATCTACAGCCGGTGTTCGACGACTTTGTGAAACTGTGGGAACGTGCGCTCTATAGCAAGGAATTCGTTTCTGCAAGTACCGAAGGAGATGACGATTGGGAGTGGGGTGACATGCCCGAGCTCGACAATTTCCCTCCTCCCGAGATGCTACCCCCCACAAGCGAACAGCCAAAATTCAGCTCACTAAACCTGTTCCCACGAGTCTTCACCCCGGACGCTGGAGAGGAGATCCACTCCGGGATCGTCGTCTGGTCCGAACAGAACTCCATCGTGGCCTCTGAGGCTGAGTACCAGAGAGAGCTCTACGACCGGCAGACCAGCTTAAGAGGCAACGGAAGCGGCTCAGTAGGCCCACCACCAAGGCGCACAAGGAGATTTTCAACCCTGGGTGGAGGGGGAAGTAGTAGAGGCGGAAGTGTGCCCCCGGGTCCCGCCACAGGAAAAATGCCGGGGAGTAGGCTCCCTTTTTTAGGAGAACCGAAGAGCGACGCCACATGCGGAAGCCATGGAAGTGGGTTGCCAGGTACCTGACGGGGGATCGGGGGCGAAGGGTGGAGGAGTCAGGAAAAAGCGCAAGTGATGGGGAGGCATTGAACGTCTAGTGTTCTTGCGACAGAAGCACATGGATTTCCTTTCTCAACATTGTAGGGTAGAATAGAATAGGTAGACGGGGAGGGTGCAGGTGTGCGATTGACGATACTAATGTTTGTATTTATTCCTCAAAGTAGAAAAGGGGGGCTAAGGCTCTAACTAAATGGCACCAAGGGTTTTTAGATTGAAATATTCTCTCAAATCTCGCAACGTGTGTGTTGTGCTGCACTTCAGCCACTCTCATCCCCACGCTGACTAACCAGCCACCCCACGGGCGTTCAGAACAGGCCAGGCAGAAGAAGTGAGAGAAACGACGATAAAGTGGCACAGAATTTCGGGCACTTTCTCCTCCTGCTCCTCCCATTCTAGCATAGCGCGCGCGCGCACAGGCGTCTCCAAAGCACAAACGACAGCGGATTTCATCATCAACACCGCTCAGAGCAATGAGAGATTTGACGAAAAAGTGGCACGGAGATTTCGCCGCCGCCGTTATAGGCTAAGCGGGCTGGCGATTGCAGCCCGTGCCGTCCCCGCTACGCATGCCCTTCGCATGAGAGATTCGACGGAAAATTGCCACCAGATTTCGCGAGGTATCTGCGTGGGGGTGGGGGTTTAGTGCGCTTGCACGTGTGGGGGCGAACACGTGGGGGGCTTTAAAACGGCCCTAAGCTGTGGCTTGGGGCGGTGGAGTAATATAAAGAAAGGCATTGCTGGCTAAAACGCTGCTTTCTCTACACCCGTGTGTTGATACGTTTTTTTCTTTCTCTGCGGGATGCGGGCGGGAGCGCTATGGAAGCTGGCCAAGAGCTACGATGGGTAAAGGTACAACAACATACAACGTTCAACATTCTCGTACATACCTGGATGGAGATCGGATACGACAGATGCCCCTCCCGACCGACCGATCCCAAGGACGCCGGATAACTAGCTAGCGAGTAAGAAAAAAAGAAAGAAAAGAAAGAAAAAACTAAACCCCCAAACTATAGAATACAAAGAACTTCGTTACGGGCTGCGAAGGGAAAGGCGAATTCTTCTCTACCTCCCCCCTAATAATAAATAAACCCTTAACTAAATTTACCCACCTAACACCAACCCTCGTTGCCAACCCACCTCATCATCTCCTCCGCCCGACTCTGTGTCTTCATCCTCGCTCGTCTCTCCTTCGTCACCACTAGTTGTTGTCCCCTCACGCCCTACTCCACCAGTGGGAATGTACATCCACTGAACTGGAATTGCCGCCTTATTAATTACTTCACCCGCAAATCTAATCTCAAACTTTAGATCCGCGGGCCCTACGGAAACAACGAATTCATGTTCTATCTTCAGGTATGACCTCCCGACTCGGAAACCCATCCAGTGCCGGCGCCCTGTCTTAACGCCGTTGGCGCCTGGTGAGATTACCTGGCTGTCAAGACTCGATTTGAGGACGCAGACGCGGTGGGCATCGCCTTCTTTAATATAGTTTGGAAGGCGAGTTGGCGGTGAGCGCGACATAGCAATTGTGTCTTTCCAACACTTCCTCGAGTCTTTGGAGTCGATGATGCGGTAAAAGGTGTGCTTAATTGGTTCGTCTCTCTTAATTGGCTGTCCTTGTCGGACGAGCCAGTGGATCTGGTCGATGGCGTATTCCTTGCCGTCCAGAGGCCCTTTGAGGGGTTTCATATCTTTCTGGCTGGCATGTTTTTTCTTGTCGTAGGGTTCGTTGAACAAGATGCCGTAGGAGGCTCGACAGCAGCGGGTAAAGAGGATGGATTGGCCGTACTTAAGGCGGTGGACGCGATCTATGACAAGGCCTTTACAGACGGCAAGTTGACTGTCGGGAGTTGTGTTAGACAACGGTGGGGTGGGGTGGGGGGGGGGGCGAAATGGATGGGGCTAGAGCTCACGGATCATCAGAAATAAGAATCTTTCCCCCCTTCCCATAGCGTGACGTAACCTGACGTTGGACATAATTCGAAGAGCAAAGGCCACCAGACAGAACGAAATGTGACTATTGTGTGAGCTTATCTGAGAGCAGTGGGTGAGGTTAGAAGGGCGTGGACTAACATACAACTTGTTCAAACGGTTTACGGCTTTGAAGCCGTTTTCGTTGTCTGTCGATAACTCCAAAGATTCGTCGAATCTGCGTGTCAAACAAGTCTGAGATTTCTTGTCTTTTTGCTCCTCCAACCCTATCAGTTCGTCACGAATATAGGGTTCGGAGGCAACAGAGGGCACACAGACTGTGTAAATATCATCCTTCCACCCTTGATCTTCGCGCCCTCATGGTCGAAATCTTGTGGAAGACCTGGAACGCGCAAATTCGAATCTAAATCACCGCCGAGAGGACTCCCGAAGACAGACTTTATGTTCTGGAAGGGCCCCTTAGCCATGTGTTGCGCGGCGTACTCTGGTAAGGGGCAGACAAGCAAGCCGCGTATGAGTTCGAGGCGCCTGTTGACCTCCTTTTCGAAGGCTTCATCGATCTCGATAGAGCCTATCGCCTCACCTAATACCGGGCGTTAGTTAGGAAGCAGCCTAATTGCGGGGAATAGCCTATCTGGAGGTGTGAGGAAACCCAAACCTTCAATGAAGTCAAGCTGCTCTAGCTCGGTGATCTCGCTTTCATCTTCCTTGCCCCTCTCTTCAATTTTTTTAACAGACACAACTTTTAGGACACAGATATCCTAAACAGCGACGGGCAGCAGCGTCAGTTGGTTTTCAGTCTACCCGGCACGGCAGCAACACACGTACCGTTGTCCCACCTCCGGAATCACAGACCAGTAGCGTGTGGCCCTCACTGATACTAGCTCCCTTGGCAGCGGATTTAGGTGTAAATGCAAGATCAGTATTGGGATCATTTGCCTCCTTCTGGCTCGCGACATTCTTGGCCGTATAAGCCGCAGCGGCCTCTGCTTCGGTCAGTCCGATGGTCACGGAATGCCTCTTATTCTCTCCAAAGCCAGCAGCCCTCACAATCTTCCTAAAGTCCTCCACTACGGCGGGATCGTTCCACGTGGTCGGAACGCTAAAGATGTATTCTACCGCGCTAATGCGCCAGTCATCCCTAAACCGGGCATCTAGATAGTCCCAAATATAGCCATAAAGCTCCCGTAGGAAGTCCCTGAACCACATACGGACATCGTCAATCGTCCCGGGCGCATACTCACGAGCGTCGCGAAAAACCCTTTCGAGGACCGCGGGGTCCAGATACAGCTTGAACAAATCTTTCACCGCCATGCTACGAGCAATGTTATTAGGCGGTGGACACCCAAAACCCCATGACGTGTTCGCCATATTGCCAGCGCGATAGGCCACAGCTGTGGGCACCTTGTTTGCAATCTTGTCCGTGCCTGGCCATCTGTTGATGAACTGGGGTTGTTTCATGTCTAGAGTGGAAAAGGCAACGCCTGGTCACCTCACCGCACCGACGTTAGTGGGGCACCAACAGGTCGGTTCTTGGGTAGCGGTGCGGATGCGGGGGGAGTCGCCCTCCAGCGCGGCTGCCATCCGGTTGGTTGTTGGCGCACTCCCCCATCGGCACACACCGCCTTGGACGAGTGGGTTCACGTACCTGTACCCGTCAGACCTAGATCAATACCTACGATGATCACCTCTACTGGCAGATCTGGCAATCCAGAGAGGGGGAACATCGCATTCGGCGCGGGCGATAAAACGGCTCTGGGGTGCATCTGTCTTTATGTCTTGCTGAGAAGGTCGCCGGGAACCAGGAGAGACTGGAAACCCGGCTTCAACTAATATATTCCAGCAGTCACCCAAGGGTTGAGGGCCGTATGTCCGAGTATGGGAAGGCCGGGAGCCTGAAAAAGCAATGCTGGGGTAGAACTGGTGTCATACCGCATGGTTGATCGACCAAAGAATAGCCCTGCCCCACCCGCCGAGAACTGCCAGCAGGATCACCAAGAACGCCACATCACAACGCAGCGAGGCTCTCTCGGGGCCTCCCCGCAAACCCACGGCGCTGGAATTGCCTGGAGGGCTACGGCGTCGAGGTCGTAAGCGTGACAGGCTAACCAGGCGCCCACGCTGAGGTTCGGCGGGATTTGTGACGTCGCAGTTCCCTGATGCGTGGGACGTCCTGACCAACCGTCAGCATCGGTGATGGCAGCGAGGCGCCGTGCAAGAGGGCTTCCCAGGTCTCCTGCACTATGAGTTGTCAGCAGCCACTGGCAGATAATGCGGGAGCTGCAGCCAACCCCGACCGCCGCGCGCGAAGTGCGACGGCGACAACATGCGCAAGTCGACGATCGCCCTCCACCCGCAGCCAATAACGGAACCCCCATATTTCTGTTTGCTGCACACCCTCGCTGACCCGCAGTGCGACTCTGTCCATGAAGACAGGAAGGACCAGAAGAAAACTCCTCGCATTCCACCGGCGGAGAAAAGTGGTAATGTACGCACTCACCCGCACTGTACCACCTCTCGACGCCCCAGATGGGCATCTGTGGCTCGAAGAGCGCGGGCGCAGACACTGTTCCTCCTCGTCCGGTCACTGCCTCCGGAACAAAGACCCGACCTGCAACTGCAGCAGGAAGAAATGCCCCACCGTCCCGCTCCCGGCAAGGCGGACCCAGCCGTCCTCCCACTGGCAGGTCTCGCCAGAACACCGGCAGTGGTACAAGGACGCACACCCGCCAGAGGCCGGACGGCTCGAGACCCTCGTCGAGGCAACATACCTCATCTAGCAGACAACATACCTCTTCTGGCAAACACGGGCGTGGCCATGCGCCGCGGAGAGATCACCCGCGACCTATCCCGGAGGAATTGCCACCGTCGCAGGATTCTGAAATCTACCATGAGGTCTCGACCCTCAATACAATGGTTGACCAGCACGTTCAGAACTTCTATCTGGGCAGCTCGGTGACAATTAGACGGGAGATCGGGGGGAGGATCATCAAAGATATCATCATGGGTGGTGCAGACAGTGGGTTTACGCTACCCCTCGAAACTAACTAGAGAGCTAGAAACTCAATTAAACATCCACCACATAGCCGAATCCCTCATCAACTCTCTTACCTACATTCTTTCCGTGTACCCTACAGTGCCGGGGCGGGACGACGCGCGTGTGAGACACCTGCCGCAGTTGTGTAAGCTTGGGGAGCGAATCAGGGAGATGATTAGGCGGTACCCGGGGGAGTGGTCCTTTGAGGAGGAGTGGGGCGCCGGAGTTGTATTCCCTGGATTGATGAAGGGCGAGAAAGTGGTTGTGCCGAGGGAATACGGGTAGTTGCAGCGATCTCAGGTAGGGTGAATAGTTGTAATATTTCAAGCTTTCCTCGGGTTCATTCTCAATAAAAAGAGGGGAGGATCAGCGGTGGCCCTACAGTTTGCTTTCAGGGCTGGTGTAGGGGACGGCAGCAGCGTCGCGCATGTATTTACTCTATACCCCTCCATATCACTACATCTAGCGGTCACCTTACGGCTTAAACAGCTAGGCGATCGAACCTCCAGTGGCTCCTTCCTAGCCTACCCCACGCTGACAAAGCAACGACTTGCCGATCTACCTGGTTGGACTTATCCCGTGGGGGGTTATCGGTTCGAATGACTTACGGGGAGGATCCATGGCTCTGCAACCCGAAACGATAGACATACTTCTAATAACTCCTGTCACGGACTCATGTCAAACCTCGTTCTTTCAACTTCTTTCTGCAACAGCCATGCATCCCTAAGCGATCGTGGTTCTACCGGCTTCCCTGAGCGCTCCTCAAAAAGCCGGTATCCCCTCGAATGCGTTGAACCCGTTGACGAAGTAGAGGAAGAGGTCCCGGAATGTTTAGGGAGGTATCTGGAATCTGTCGAGGAGGCGGACATGCCAGTAGAACTTGGTACTAGATAGGTATCAGTAGCGTGACTGGGGTTATAGGGTTCCGTAGAGAACCAAGCAAGCAAAGGACTAACAAAGATCTTCCTCCGGCCACCCAAACCCGAATTCTTCCTCCTCTGGCTCCTCGACCCAACCCTGCGCCCTCCACTGCGCGCAAATGTGCAACAACGTAACATGGCTCTGCAGAAGCACCCCCTTCATCCCCTCTACTGCCTCCCTATCCCTAAGCACCCATCCCCAGCGCCAACCTCTCAAACGCCCACCTTGCGCTTTCCGTGCGGCGGTCACTCGTTCCACCAGGGTTTTTCCGCGTTCCACCGCAGATTGGGCGTTTCGAATCTCGCTGACGACCCATTCGTCGGTGGAGGAGCGGGTGGAGGCGATGCGAGAGAGAAGACCGTCTGTGCTGTTGAGGATAGACTGGAAGTTTTCGAGTTCGGAATCGGCGCGGGATATGCGATAAGTGTACTCCATGAACTCGAGGAGACTGAGCGGGAGGGAGAACAAATCTGGATTCATGACCGGGTTTTATCGCTCCTCGTCCTACCGAAGTAAGGAGTTGAATTCGAGTATGACAAGAATAGCGTTGTTTCATTTGTGTGCGACTGAGATATCGTGGGAGGGCGTAAACAAGAGTTGTTCGTGTTACCAGGCTGAGCGGGGGGGCATTATATGATCTGTTGTCTCCCCAGCCCCAAACTCTGCCCCCCTACATCATCTCAGCGAGAAGTAGTCATGACCGAAGATCTATGCCACGTATTTAGAGCCTCACTTTCCAGCGAACCCAGAGCCGACAGCAACACGGAGCTATACGTGTGTCCCACGCCTATTGGCCAGCCACATCGTCACCGGTGTGGAATGAAAAGACGAGAGGCGAGTTCGTTCGAACGAAGTGTCAAGATATCGCCGGAAGTGAGCCTCACCTGGTAACGGGGCGCGATCAGAGAGGGTGATGGGATGGCGATGGAGCTGATGGATGGAGCTCATGGTGGGGTGGTGACATCCCATTGGCCTAACCAATATACATGCAACCAGGTACCCACCACAAGAATAGAATAGAATAGAAACATAGAGATGCGGATCAGGGATAAGAGGAAGAATACGTACGGGTCATTACTTACCACCCGCACAGACTCCCAAAATGCCCAATAGTTGTGGGGTAAGATCCTCCTCGCACTTCACTCAAATCTCGTAGTTGTACTCGGGAGTAGGACTGAGCACATATAAGTTGAACATCACCCGATCGCACTAGTTGACGCCTAGATCTACAATGATGGTGTTGTCAGCAGTGTGGAGGGTATCGGGGCCGGTGGGTAGTGTGCACTATGCTCTCGATCGTGATGCTACATACTACGGAAAAACAAGCGGCAGGGCGGTAGGTAAGCTACCCGCGCCAAGTATACCAACCAGCTGCCCGGGCTCAGAAATCGCCTCCACAGCAGAGAGATGAAATAAAGCTCAGATCTTGGATCTGCTGACCTTATAGCTATAATTAATTATGAGTTCGGGAGGCAATAATGAAGTTCTACTATCCACAAATCCGACAATGTACTTGGGGATTAGATGAAAGTATCTACCCACTTCCGTCTCAGTACTGTAGAGGCGGATTCTGAGCCTGGGTAGTTAACTAGGATTCTTAGTGCGGGTAGCTTGCTGCCGCCCATTTTTTCGTGGCATATATACACAAACAAGAGTATTGAGTACCCTATGTATATAAAAAGTGATATACGGTACAATAATCATTTCTTAGCTGGCTCACAGGCCTCGCGTCCCACCAAAACTGCGTCCCCTTGGCAGTTGAAATTAAGCTTTTTGTATGAAAATCTTTTCATTTTAGTCATCAACTACAATGCTGCTGAATCTATGACTTTTGTGCCCATGCGCCTTTTTTACCTATTTAGGTCTCCAGGTTAACAATTGTATCAGCTATATTTTCCCCCTATCAAACATCAACTCTGTTAACCTGTTAACCACTTTCTCCTTTTCCCCTCTCCTTCCTGCCGTCTTTCTTCTTTTTCCATTCTCTCCATGCTTCATATGTCACATTTACTAACTGATTAGCTCATTAAATCTGACTCACTTTGTATCAACTACTTTCCCCATTAAGTATTTATCTAGTTAATTACCTTTATTTTTTATCTTTTTTCCTTATTTTTTCTTTTTTCTCCTTTGTATGCTGTTGTAGGAAACACAGAGTTCGAATATAACGGAGCTCAGCTGCAGCTGAGTCCTAGGTGAAGGTAATTGCATTGGTTCTGAGGTACGTACAAAAAGGAGAGAGAGAGAGACAGCGCGAAGACGCAGGTGAAGCAGACTTTTTCACCCACTAGCAATCCGGGCTGGGCGAATAGGAGCCATACAAACTCGGCGGCTCCTATTTTGCTATCGCAGAAGTGCTTCAGGTAGTTCCGCCCATGTGCCCTATCGTGAATACAAGTCTGGCAGCGATATTCCAACAGTATAGCTCTATGCTATGGAAAAGCGAGCGGCAGCGAGATAGGTAAGCTACCTGCGCCAAGAATTCTAGCTAACTGCCCAGGCTCAGAATCCTCCTCCATGACGCTCCACTTGCACAAAACCGAAAGGCCTAGTCTCAGTTGAATTTTAATGAGACAGTATTCTGCAGAAAGCCTCTGATCACTATTGCTTAAGTTGGATAAGAAAAACAACCAGAACCTTTCCAGATCCACCCCCGGGATAAACCACTATATTTGTTAGGATCATTATGTTGGGTTGCGATCACCCCCAAGACGCGGGATTCACGGTGTAAAAGTACTGTGAGATTTATGGTATAAAAGTACTGCGAAATTTACGGTGTAAGGTATCATGAAATTTATGGCGTAAAAGTACTGCGAGATTTGCGGCGTAAGGTACCGCGAGATTTACGACATAAAAGTAATGCGGGATATGTGGGCGTAGGGGTACTGCGGGATTTACAGCGCAAAAGTACTGTGAGATTTACGGCATAAAAGTACCATGAGATTTGCGGCGTAAGTACCACGAGATTTATGGCATAAAATTGCTGGAGGTCAGCCGCGTAGGGGTGAATCACCGCAATCCTCTGGTTTTTACGATTTTAATTGGACACTTGACTAGATCCTTGACTGGACACGGAAAACATGAGCTCGTTTTCATAGCATGTTTTCACCATGGTGTTTTCATAGCATGTTTTCACCTTGCTGTTTTCATAGCATATTTTCACTATGCTGTTTTCATAGCATGTTTTCACCATGCTGTTTTCATAGCATGTTTTCACTATGCTGTTTTCATAGCATGTTTTCACCATGCTGTTTTCACCATCGCGTTTTCACCACTGCAGTTTCCTTACATCCCTCCCTCCCCCGCATAGAGGGTGAACTTGGATTTGACTGTTTCCTCACATTCCACTTATACAGCCCACAAAATGGATGACGACTAAGAAATATCTCAGATCTTCGAATACCTATCTGAATACCAGCTGCTGGTCTGCAAAATATACAAATATGCCATGTCCTACATGGGTGCTATAGGAGATACTCTGCCTATGAAGAAGGTCATCAGTAACCACCTCAATTGTCATGAATTGAAAAAAAAGAAACAGGACAAAATATCACGGTCTATGGATATATATCGGTTCCCAGTGCATTTACATCCTGAGGGTGTTAACCTTCCATGGTTATATGCTCAATTTTCTTGCCTTGAAGACCCGAAAGATGGATTTTATTGCCTGGGGTGCAAGTTTGCCATTCGAATCTCTCGTGTTATTCAAAAGCATATTGAAGAATATAGTTCTACTTATAAGGTGGCGCTTCTGCAGAAATTCTTTAGGTCTGATCACTATCGCTTTTTCATACTGCCCTGCAACAATTTGATGAACTCGAACACTTTGGCACCGTCCACGAGTGCCATACTTGCCTCATCAGAGTAAGAAAACTAACACGGCAGTCAAAGCAGTCTAGGTTTCCCTGGGATTGAAAGGTATATAGGTCCCTGACTGAGCTGACTTCAATCAAGCTGACATGGGCAGCCCCTAAGCAGGTTCTCAGAGAGAAGTATATCGCTCTCATGGGGTCCCTGAAAGCCGCCACCAGTCTTATCCAGTGACTGACCAACCTCCTACATTTACTCACAATTGGGATTCAAATGCCGACGGTGTAGCAAATGCAGCAAGTCAGGAATTCGCGGTGTAGGCTGACGAAACATTCTCATCGATGGATGAAGAATGGGGAGATGATAGTTGTTGCAACAATCAGTCCCCAGGTCTTCAGCAAAGTCACCGTTGCCCTACTACTGATTGCCTTTCTGCGAGGTATGTGAGCCCCCGACAGAGCCTGGCTTAACTGACCCTTGCGTAGCTCCTGTCACCAGTCTCATTCATCCGGCGGAGGTACCTTTGCCTTGGATGATGGCTAAGATGTGGAAGATATTATAGTGAACCTAAAAGAGCTATCGTCTTCCCTGCTATTACCGAGGTTCGCCAATACTGTCGACCGTTTTACCGGACTGCTAGAGAACTCTGTATCCGCAAATTCGGACCATGTATTAATCCTCCAGATGGCCAATGTATCCAGAGAGTTCAAACGACCGGGTGGACCCCCAATGTCTATATTTGTTCCAGCTGATGGGAAAGACAGCGGCTCCATAACAATCGAGGAATTATTCAACCGGTGGTCTCAATTGCATATCGAGGCAGATGTACAGGATTCGAGGGTCTCGAAGAGTTACAAGAGAATGAAGATAGCTGATGATATAAATGCTTTCGAGATTGGTGCTAACGAGAGAATCGAGGGAAAGCTGCTACTGAATCTATTGGATCTCCAAAACCTTTTTGATAATGTTATTCCACAGGGCTTAACGACAAAAGCAACATGTTTGCTAAAGGAGATCAAGCAGTCTCTTGAAGGCTTGGCTCACAGAAAATCGTTGGACTGGAAATATATTGAATTGTTCATGCTACTCTCGATGATGCATTCAGTGACCGCAATCTATCAAGACGCGAATGGGCTTGGCTCATGGGTAAAGTGCTATGAAGGTAGGAAGCTATGGCTTGTTTGCTACGCCATGTCAGACTCTGAGAGACAGAAGTTTAGCAAGGAGGGTATCCAATTCTGCGGCGGTAAATGATGTAGAATATGGCTGAATCCTGGGGACACACTCATCATGCTGCCATCAACAGTCTATTCCGTATATACGGCTCGTGACAGTCTTTTTGCTAGTAGCCACTTTTTGTTCGACAATAGGCTACATCAGTATTTAGATGCAATCCGTTATAAGCTCAAGAGTAACCTCATGACGAATGATTCCGACCCAGAATCGATAAGGATGTAACGGTACTAGATAGAAAGGGGGCGCCCATAACCACTCTAGGGACCAAGAGACAAAGAGAAGCTAGGATTAGTCTGGGTATAGCTTAGGCAGTCTACTACCGACTTTTCTAAAGTCCTCCCCTCTCTGGACTGTCTAATGAACATTTCCGGCATCCCTTGGTTATAAATTGTATCATATGTTGTGTTTTTAGTGATTCGGCATTTCTGTGGCAAGGCATTGATTACTTAGGGGATTAAAACTTTTGCGAGGTATGACCTCAGAGCATTCTGTTCGGGGGCAGTCGCCGTTCCCTACTCAAGGCACCAGTCTTGAGTCATATTGAGTCGCCGACTCAGCAGTGAAGGCAATCGTGGTAATGATACTTCAGGATACTCTACATATCGATATGACGATGCTTCAGGCATCAGTAGAGAAAGTCTGGCAGCTTCGTCGCATGAGCAGAAACTCATGTATTTGATTCTAGGTTCATTTCTGCATAGTTAAATACAATAATTAAGTAATTCTGTTGCTCTATTCCCAACTGAAACCACCACAAGTCTTATATTTGGGATCATGGAGTTTACAACTCCCCTTTCACTTTCTGAGCAGCACAGGGTGCTAGAGCTGATTGCGACGACTTGTTTCATGTTTACGATCTTTCAATAGGCGATGCGACTATGCTACTGGAGAAGCCTGTATCTATCGAAATAGGATATGAATAGGAAAGCGTCTCAGTCGCGCTCTCCTGGCATGTTGCATATATCGCTGATGGAAGGTGATTGCGGTTTTGCAATTGCAATAAATGGTAGCTACAAAGTAAGCAAAATTAGGGATAGATACTCGATGCATGAGGAATACGATATTGTGAAAGTATTTCTTGGAGGCGTAGCTTGTTGCAATTTCTATGTGGGTTTGTAGGTCTTAAGTCTGGTCCGCAGCAATCAGTTAATTTTCCGCGTTTGATTAGAATATTCAACCACACTCCCATTTTACCCTCGGAGGAATATTTTGTTTTGATCAAGGGGAATTTGAATACACTAGTGCTACATCAATGCCACAAAACAGCACTCTCCAGCTAAGCGGTTAACATTAATTTCCCATAGAGAATCCTGGGTAAATCTATTTTACTTTGCTCCAATTGCTTCAACTGGGACTCGCAACTGAGACTCTCATCGTCCCGCAACAACTTCTTGATATACTTTCCAGCACCGTTTAACCCCAGAATACGTGCGCAAGTATGATGAAGAGCTATAAGTCCAGGCTCAAGAAGGTCAGTATTGTTTGCGCTAATGAATCAAACCCATCCTTCTTGATCTCATGGCCGAAAAAATCCATTCACATCTAAGTAGACTCCAGGCAAATCCCTAAAGAAATATTCGTGTTTCTAGAGTGCCTAGCCGTAAGCACAATGTAATTGGTTATAAAAGTAGATATTGATCTTGCATACCTCGTCGATTTGATCTAGGTACCATCTTAAGTTCCCGAATGACCGATGCAGATCTAGCGCCAAAGTCATAGCATTGTAGGTCCTATCGATATCCATGCCATTGAGGATCTGTTCCATCTCTGGATGGAACAACTTCATGATATCCCAGAACGTATACTTTTCTAAAGAGCTTGTAGATTGTCAGCAAGATAGGACTGAACCGGTCTAGCATGCATAGAACCTAAAGACATTACAAACGACGTTGCCACCAGACCACTTAGCTGCATTCGTGGTCCAAATGCTATATCGCTTATTTTTATATGATTCATGTACCCAACCTCCAGATAATTTTATTTTATATGAGTTTATTGCGCAATTGTAGCTTTCGGACTCCAATTACTCTCTAATTACCAAAGAATGAAAATTCAATCTCTGAATAATGCGACATTAACACGAAAAATATATTTAATTCTGAATAAAGGGGTTTATTCAATGAATATAAATATTCTACCATTACTATCTACTTTCAAACTCCATTGCTGTATATCTATGCAATAATCAGCTAATTGAAACACTAATACAATGTCTTTATCTTCCGAATATATTCCCTTTCTTAAACTCATTACTCCTGAAAATCTTGTTTTTTGCAATGATTACAAGTCCACAGTATGGTTTAATAATCTTGAGTGACACCTTCGATCGATTCATTCCATCGGTGCTAAACAACGCGAAGTAATAGTATTATTCTTCAAAAACACCAATGTTGCAGCAATATAAGAAGATATTCATCCTCACTCTCACCATACATCAGCTATACCTTTCCTACCTCTTTACGATGGTCTATCCTGCAATCTCTGTCCCTTTATTACAACAGGTAAAGAGAAAGTATTTCGCAATCAACTCCATAGTGAGCATTCGATCAAACGACCTGTCGAATATCAGTAATGCAACGGACAACTTTCAACAGATGTTAAATTACAAACATGGTTCAATGCAAAAGGACAAGGATAACAACACTGGATTATTAACACGATACCGAATAACCTATCCAAAGAACATATCCACAAAATACCTAATTGCCTGACAAGTGATGAAGAAGATGAGGACATACAAGATTGGAATATTGATGGAGATCATTATCAGATGCTTGATGGATGTGAGCAAACAGAAACAAACGCATGGCTACAATAGATGGGATGGACGACACTTTTTAATGGACGACCAATAGATCTGATTCTTACAACCACTTACCTTTCAGAAAAGTCAAATGCGGACGAGAAGATACTCGAAATATAGAAAAAGATGGAAATAGTGTCATGGGTTGGAGATGAAAGAAAAATAAGAAGATTAGTTGATATGTTTGATAATGTGGTAAAGAGAGCTTTGGAAACGATGCGCGAAACACCAAACATGACAAGGCAATGAATTAAAAGCTATCAATCAAAAACACTATTTCAAAAACCATTATAAGAGCTTGGAAAACCAGAGACATTGAAAAGATATGGTAGTATTTAGAAACGGATATTGACATATCTCTTGCAGGTGTTTTGAATGGAGAAAAGAGATTGATTGGAGATTTATGGATTTTGCGTTCGCAAAAGTGAGCTAGATCTTATGAAAGAGATATGGACGTCTCTTGACATATCATATTCAAATGAATCAAGATATATGGAATAGAATCTTATCGCCAACTACCAATCTCAAGATACTGGACGAACGGAAAAACTGCTTTTTGCTTTTAATATTGAGTTATTAAAGCATGAATTTAACAACGGAAATCCTAAATGATCTGTTTTGTTTGGAATCTGCCCCAAAGTTCAATTTCTTTTGCTTAAGCTCCCTTTTCGCCTATTTTGGAATTTTTCATTTTTAATTTCTCTTTTTGCCTTCTTACTAATCTTAGTTGGAGTCTGGCCCAGAGTTCATTCGTCGCTTTTTAGCAATTTCGCCTTGCCACTCAATTTTTTCTTACAATTACAATTACGGCTCAGAGTTCAATATAACATAACACGTTTTAATCGTATAAGATTCATGACAGAACTATTAAGGAGTTATAACTCTGACGCATCTTCCATTATTATAAATTCCTCCATCTTTTCCTCCATTTTTCATCCTTTAGATTATATAGCAGTATTCTCACCAGATCACGAAAGACTATCTTATCTCAATCGCATTATAATGTCTTTTCTCATTTCTCCCTCATCGCAATCCTCCTCATCGCCATCTTCCTCATCGCCATCTTCCTCATCGCAATCCTTCTCATCGCAATCCTCCTTATCGCAATCCTCTTCATCGCAATCCTCATCATCGCAATCCTCCTTGTCTGCCATGCAGAAAAATACTTGCATTATTTCTTGGTTACAATACAATCCTGATAGCAATTCTGTCTTTTGTGATCGCTGCACCTCCATTGTCTGGTATACGGCTTTAGATCAACATCTGCGAAAAATGCATCAAATGTCGCATAAAGAGAGATGTCCGGCAGTTGAACATTTTGCATTGATACCGCATATTGCGCAAAAACAACCTGATATACGACAACCACCTGCTTATAGTCCACCACTTCCATATCTTCCAACATATCCAGGATTTGCTTGTCAATATTGCGATACCGGCCTCACCACAATGCGAACAATTATTATATATCTTCACAAAGCCCATGATATCCATAGTCAATACAAACGTCACTATCGAACAGCAACTTTGCAGACATGGTATAATTATGGCCACAATTTACAACAATTATGAATTGTTGATCTCGAAACCTCATCTCATGATCCGATCTTAGCTGAAAAAATCTCACCACTATCCTTCCCGTGTAACAAGATTGACGATATGCTTTATAAAATGCTTGATGAGGATCAGGAATTGCGAGTAGAAGAGTTGGAAGGTGATTACTATACAGCAAGTGATAGTTATACATGGTATGACAGCAATACCTGGTTGAATCGCATGCAATGGCAAGAAGTTTTTGATGGACGTCCTACCGAACTGATTATCAGTACCTATAATCTTCCATCTCGAACTCCCGATACATATCATATTGGATATTATAACGACAAGGAGATTATCTCTTCCCGCGAGAACGAAAAACAGATTTCAACAATCTTAAAAGCTTTTAAACAACTGATAGATCGATGTTTCGAAACTTTGGAAAATACGACAGGCCAAATTCGCTGTTGGTGGCAAAGTACGCAAAGTCATCAATCATATCGTGCACCTTTTAAGAGACTGCAGAACAAGGGAACATTGGCAAAATATATGTCTGCATGGTATCGAATGTTGACTTATATATTGCGATTGTTTAATATGACAAGGGAGGAACAGGATGAGATTTATGGAGTTAGATTCCGTGACAAAGAGATGGAATATTTACAGCAATTATGGCAGTCTACAAAACCTTACATATCATCAACCTTTCGATCCAATAGTTATGATCCAGTTCTTGACTATTATAACAACTGCGCTACGACACATCCTGCTTCTCGAGAAACAGAAGAACTTTTATTGCAATTCTGGAACCATGTCTTAACGGAGCGATTCGATGACAGCAATACTGAATGGAATATTATTATACATTTTAGCAATGTTTTAGGCCTTCAAAAACACGACCAATGCTTCAGAAACCCGAAACTTTATACTCCTTTCTTAGCGCCGTTAATATATTTCAGCAAACTTCTCCTTATGAGCGCTACAAGCGACATAATAATTGACAATCAATTTCGATTTTAGTCGTAATTGGATGCAATATACGATTTCGCTTGAAATCGGATGTAAAATACAATCGGCTGTCAATGTTTTATTTAAAATTAAATTTTCAGAACAACAGCATCGGCAATTGGATGTCTAATTTCCGAATAGAATAAATATTGAATAAAACTTGAATAGCATAGCGACAATATTAAAATTTTTT
>JAJDFE020000014.1:0-127837 GCA_021527465.2 Geoglossum glabrum
TTGTGACTACGTTGTGACTATTGTTTACATTACCTCCACCCGATCGCCCAACCAACCCAAACAGAGCTGCGCCAACATGTTGTGCACAGCTACAATAGCCTCTTCCATTCTAGAATTCATTTCGGCCATTCTCGCACTTCGCTTTCGTGGCATGGTTGTGGTCGGGTGGTGTTGGTACGGTCGGGCGACCGACGTTTGGCCATCTGACGTTTGGCCATCCGGGACTCTAGTAGTACTATATATTTAGGTGCCATCGTATCCAAGCTATGTGGAATACAAGATTGCAGGAACTTTACCACGGCCTCATGCTCTTCAAGGGTGGCCCATAACAGCGGCGTCCGTCCATCCGTGTCCGTCGAGTCGACTTCAGCGCCCGCCTCGACCAGCAGCTTGGCCACCACCTCATGCCCTCCACAGGCGGCCCATGACAGCGGCGTCAGCCCACCTGTGTCCGTCGAGTCGACTTTAGCACCCGCCTCGACCAGCAGCTTGACCACCGCCTCGTGCCCTCCACCGGCGGCCCATGACAGCGGCGTCCGCCCATCCGTGTCCGTCGAGTCGACTTTAGCGCCCGCCTTGACCAGCAGCTTGACCACCGCCTCGTGCCCTCCTTCGGCGGCTAGCCGCAGTAGCATCTGACCGTTGTTATTCTCCAACTCGACTTTCGCGGCCCATAACAGCGGCGTCCGCCCGCCCCTGTCCGTCGAGTCGACTTCAGCGCCCGCCTTGACCAGCAGCTTGGCCACCGCCTCGTGCCCTCCACCGGCAGCCCGTGACAGCGGCGTCCGCTCATCCGTGTCCGTCGAGTCGACTTCAGCGCCCGCCTCAACCAGCAGCTTGGCCACCGCCTCGTGCCCTCCACCGGCGGCCCATGACAGCGGCGTCCGACCATCTGTGTCCGTCGAGTCGACTTCAGCGCCTGCCTCAACCAGCAGCTTGACCACCGCCTCGTGCCCTCCACGGGCAGCCCATGACAGCGGCGTCCGCCCATCCGTGTCCGTCGAGTCGACTTTAGCACCCGCCTCGACCAGCAGCTTGACCACCGCCTCGAGCCCTCCACGGGCGGCCCATGACAGCAGCGTCTGTCCACCCCTGTCCATC
The DNA here is from genome assembly GCA_021527465.2 of Geoglossum glabrum. Lineage (NCBI taxonomy): Eukaryota > Fungi > Ascomycota > Geoglossomycetes > Geoglossales > Geoglossaceae > Geoglossum > Geoglossum glabrum. The sequence goes on from JAJDFE020000014.1 coordinate 1,102, forward strand.
GAGTCGACTTTAGCACCCGCCTCGACCAGCAGCTTGGCCACCGCCTCGTGCCCTCCACCGGCGGCCCGTGACAGCGGCGTCTGTCCACCCCTGTCCGTCGAGTCGACTTTAGCACCCGCCTCGACCAGCAGCTTGAACACCGCCTCGTGCCCTCCACCGGCGGCCCATGACAGCGGCGTCCGCCCATCCGTGTCCGTCGAGTCGACTTCAGCGCCCGCCTTGACCAGCAGCTTGGCCACCGCCTCGTGCCCTCCACGGGCGGCCCATGACAGCGGCGTCTGTCCACCCCTGTCCGTCGAGTCGACTTCAGCGCCCGCCTCGACCAGCAGCTTGACCACCGCCTCGTGCCCTCCACCGGCGGCCCATGACAGCGGCGCCCACCAGCCGCTGCCCGTCGAGTCGACTTTAGCGCCCGCCTCGACCAGCAGCTTGACCACCGCCTCGTGCCCTCCACCAGCAGCCCATAACAGCGGCGTCCGCCAGCCCCTGCCCGTCGAGTCGACTTTAGCGCCCGCCTCGACCAGCAACTTGACCACCACCTCGTGCCCTCCACCGGCGGCCCATGACAGCGGCGTCCGCTCTTTGTAGCCCGTCGAGTCGACTTCAGCGCCCACCTCAACCAGCAGCTTGACCACCACCTCGTGCCCTCCACCGGCGGCCCATGACAGCGGCGTCCGTCCATCCGTGTCCGTCGAGTCGACTTCAGCACCCACCTCGACCAGCAGTTTGACCACCGCCTCGTGCCCTCCACCGGCGGCCCATGACAGCGGCGTCCGTCCATCCGTGTCCGTCGAGTCAACTTCAGCGCCCGCCTCGACCAGCAGCTTGACCACCGCCTCGTGCCCTCCTTCGGCGGCTAGCCGCAGTAGCATCTGACCGTTGTTATTCTCCAACTCGACTTTAGCGCCCATCTCGATCAGCAGCTTGACCACAGCCTTATACCCTCCCTCGGTGGCCCACGACAGCGGCGTCCGTCCGTCCTTGTCCTTTGACTCGAGTTTAGCGCCCGTCTCGACCAGCAGCTTGACCACCGCCTCGTGCCCTCCCCCGGTGGCCCACGACAGCGGCGTCCGTCTGTCCTTGTCCGTCGAGTCGACTTCAGCGCCCGCCTCGACCAGCAGCTTAACCACGGCGAATTCCCCTCTCTGTGCCGCTAAATGTAGTGGTGTCCGCTGCATCGAGTCTTGGAAGTCCGGGTCAGCTATCTTCAGTAGTAGCTTAACCACCATACCACACCCATCTTCGGCTGCTATATGTAACGCTGTCTTTCCATCCTTGTCTTGGAAATTAGGATGAGGATAAGGATTTTCCACAAACAATTTTACAACTTCCTCATGCTTGTTTTTGACCACCCAATGTAGTGGTGTCTGCTGCATCGAGTCTTTGCAGTCGCAATGGGCCATCTTCAGCAGCTGCTCGACTACCGCGGTATCTCCCTTTTCAGCTGCTATGTGGAGCGCCGTCTTTCCATCATTATCTGGAATGTTGTAATCGACCTTCTTCAGCAGCTGCTCAACCACCGTGGTATATCCATTTTCGGCTGCTATGTGTAGCGCCGTCTTTCCACCATTATCTGGAATATTGTAGTCAACCTTCTTCAGCAGCTGCTTAACCACCGTTGTATATCCATTTTCGGCTGCTATATGTAGCGCTGTCTTTCCTTCGTTATCTCGGAGGTCTGGATCGACCTTCTTCAGCAGCAGCTCAACCACCGTGGTATATCCCTTTTCGGTTGCTATCTGTAGCGCTGCCTTTTTCTCCTCGTCTTGACAGTTGCGATCAGCATTCAATATTAGAGCAACGACTGCTTTTGAAGCCCCCCAGGCTGCACGATGTAGCATAGTCTGCCCATCATTGCACCTACTGTTTGGGTCGGCGCCCTTGAGCAATAATAGTTTCACAATCTCCTTGTTCCCTCTCTCTGCTGCAAGATGTAGCGGCTGCTGTCCAAAACTGTCTTCAACATCTATATTAACATTTTCGCTGGAGATAAGAAGCTCGACAACCTGGTTGTAACCCCTCCAGGCCGCATAATGTAATGCTGTCCACGTATATTTGTCTCGACGGTTAGGGTCGTTCCCGTTCTTCAGAAGCTTAACCGTTTCAATATCCCCATTCGCAGCTGCCAATACAAGGTCGTTCTTCTCCCCATTCTCTACCGTTGAACGCGGCGACATCTGTGCGTTCGATTCCTGGGTATTGGATTGGCTTCTGCTCTGCCCAATTTGCTCTCTTTCCTCGGATTCAAAGTGTTCTAGGTGACTGAGCTGATCACTGACTGTTGCTCTTTCCCCATTGCTCCAAGCTTTCACATTGCTCCAAGCTTCCTCTTTAATTTCTTCCATCTGTTCCGTACCGCCTATGGCCACTTCTGTTTTTATCCAACTTTCGTTTTCTCTACCAAGCGCTTGCGGCAGATGAAAATATACAGAACCGACGAACTGACAATGGATAATCTTTAAGACACTCCTTATCTTCATGATTTTCACTAGGAGCGCTCTCGATATCGTCGTAACTTCAGGCTCTACTAATAGCACATGCTTGCCTTTGTTACTTAGAGCTAAACGAAGTGATGCTTCTATCAATGGATGTGTGCCCTTCCAAACGTATATTTCCTCAGGAATACCATTGAGGTTAACCACTCTCCACGTACCAAATACACTTCCATTTTTGTCGATGCGTAACGTGGCCTCGCCTGAAGTTACTGGTAGGCTTAGGAGACTAGCAGAGCACCAAGTAAAGCCCTCAGACATAGTTGCCGAATTGTGGAAGAGATGCCCGTGGCAAACTTCGGCCGTTTTCTTTTCCAAGATTTCTCGGTAGATATCTTGCTGAGAGGCGTCGGCAGATATCTCCACCCCCATTAAAAGCCCGGAAATAATGGCTACATCTTTAGGCCAAGAGGTATATCGTGGACTTAATGTAGCCAAAAGATCGTTGACCTTTGTGATTCGCCTGTTCCTCAGTTTGGTTATCACATCAGCTGTGAATTTGTGGCCTTCAGAAGAGCGATTGGCTTCTGCGAGAATATCTTCGTCAAGATCCTTTATAAGAGGACCCGTTGGGCTTTTGAAGACTACCTTCACTTTGCGGGAGGATGCCAGCTCTAACGAGGTCCAGCCCCGGCTGAACCACGGTGACATAACAATAGCGAAGCATGCCGTATCTGCGTCAACCCACTCCCAGTTTCGCAGGAAGCAGTCATGGACTAGTGTGATTCGCGCATCCTCGTAGTTATTCTGTATCTTGTTGATAGCTTTACTGCGTGCACCTTTCTCTTTAGGAATACAGATGGTGTCCCACCATATTCCCTTGCATTGGAATTGTTCCGCAATCCGTCTGAAAAAGTTGTATAGGCATCCATTGACTTCTCCTTCAGGCCAAGCTCCGGTTCCAGTTCCATCCGACCACACATGCGAAATCGCCATAAACGGCTGGGGAGGCTCAATCATAGACTTGCCGTCCAACTTCCACGCCGTCGAGGTCTGATTGTTGGCAGCTGCATCTAAAATGGCTCTTCCAAACTTCCGTCGGCGTAGGCACCGATTTGAGGTTGTGCAAGGTAACTCATGCCGCTGTTCCACGGCTGTAAAGTTGAGTCGTGATTTTTCGCAGAAATCGAAAGTGCACTGGTCATGACCTTCATCGCCCTTCGATCCGATCTTTTCGATAGACTCTATAAGCAAATGTATGATCTCTTCCCTTTTCGGGTGACTGCCAGCTACTGCCCATATGCGATTTGGACAGAGCTTGAACTCGCGTGTAGCCTTTTGAATGGCTTCCATCATTTTCTGGGCACGTTCCACCTCAGGTGAAAGGGGGTTTGTGGTTCTCGGCCTTGCTTCCGCCGATGCCGCCTGGAGGGGGCATCCATATCTCTCGCCTTGCACATTGACATCTGCCCCTTTTCTGAGTAGCGGCTCGACCATTCTGTCGTGGTCTTCCGACGATGCCGTCTGGAGCAGAGATGGCGATGGGGCTGAATGATTCGAGTGGGGGACGGAGCCGGTATTTTTGCAGCTGTCAGGCTTTCCTGGCTCGACGAAGGAAATTCTCTCTGACACGAGCGAAAGAGTTTTCAGACCTGGCAGCGCTTCTTCTGGATAGCGTTTGTGTCGGAAATTATAAGGTTAGGATAAAAGCACGTCTCTTGAAGAACGAGACCGACGCTAGTCGGAATAGTGCCGCGTGACGCTAGGCCCGCTTGACACCAGCGTAAAGCGCGCGATTTCCGCCGCGTCACGCGAAATATGGAGAAAAAATCGCCCAGTTGTTTAAACGGCGGCGTTGGATAGGGCACGGTCGGCTTCGTCGAAAGCCATTTTGGAGGATCTAAACGACCGTTTTTGGGTGCGCGGGACCGTGATTTCGTCGCCGGCCGCCCCGACCGCCCGGCCCGTTAATAACGACGGCGGGAGACGACACTCTACGACACCGCTGCGAGAAGATTCAGATACAGGTAGATCTACGTAGGTCGCTACCAAAAGTATTGAGACTCCTTAACTAGACTCTAGTTAAAGAAATTAGGCGAGACTCTACCAAAAAATTACCCTGCCCGAAATGCCTAACCGCGCGACATCAGTAGCTCTCAAAGCACAAGCATTTGCACTTCTAGAAGAAAATACCTCTATTCTGAGGATAATAGAAGTTACCGGCTTATCTAAAGCAACTATCTATCATATCAAAAAGACAGCATATGAGCATGACTATAATCCCGCAATAATCTGGACACTTCAAGACGATTACTTTACAGAAACTCCACGATCGGGTCTGTCACAAATGTAGATTCCAGGCACTCGGAAAGCAAGATAGGATTACTTCTATTCGACAATTCAAAGCTAAAGAAGAGAGAAGGTCTAAGGGAAACCTCGAGCTTATATACACATAATCCGAATGCCTCTCAGACCTCCATTCAGATACCTTGAGTCGCTCAAGCCGCGTTGGATAAGGTCAGGCCGGCTAGCTATACTACAAGCGGTGGAGGCTTACAATGGGACCTATAGGTAGGCCTGTGGGTGGTAGAGCTTAGGAGGCCTGCGCAGTGATTCATGAGCTCAGGCGAGGTTCGTGGGCTGTATGGTAGGATCATATGACTCGTGGATGCGACTTGTAATGCTTAAATCATAACAGGATCAACCTAAAGTGATAACAAAAGCAGTAGAAGAAAAAATTCTTACTACTGTATAATTAACTCGAGATGGAAGAGAAAAATCTTCTCAGGAATTAGGATTTGAGGCAGAAATTTCCACAATGTCTGCTTGAAGAATACTCCAAAAATCCAATATAAAAAAGAGAAAACCAACATGGAAATTTGGCTTAACACAAGCTATAAAAGCTGCAAGATTACAATTTGCAAAAGATCATAAGCATTGAACATTTGAAGATTAGAAAAATATAATATGGTCTGATAAAACAAATGTAATATTAGGATATAGAAGAGGTGGAACTTGAGTTTGAAGGACCCCCAAAGAATGTTACGATTTAACTGTAATATGCAGATGATGGAAAATGTTACAATCTAAGTGTCACGAGCTGCATCCATAAGCCGTATAATCCTACCATATAGCCCACAAACCTTGCCTGAGCTCACGAACCACTGTGCGGGCCTCCTAGGCTCTACCACCTACAAGTTTACCTATGGGTCCTGTCGCGAGCCTCCACCGCTTGTAGTATAGCTAGCCGGCTTAACTTTATCTGTTAGGTACTAGTAATGAGGCTCCCACAAAGGAGGCTTATAGCTGCATCAGACTTCTAAAACCGCTTCCAACTATTAGAAGGCGCAACAACATGAGACCTCCACAAAGACGACATGATCCATAAGCAAGCAATATTTGCAACCATATGCAACTGCCAAGTAAACAACGGAAACAGCTTTCTACCTCCATTGATAAAGACATCACTACGAAAGTGATACATTGGAAAAACGACTTCTGAAAGCAGTTGATACCGATCTGACGATATCACCGGTAATAGACAACATAGCTGGTAATAGAAAGAGTCAAGATAATGAGAGTCAGGTCATAGAACGAGGCAACCATCGGGGAGCCAGCTGAACCATGTATTTAAGCAGTCTGCTACCCATAGTAGAATGGGCAGCAATTAGTTCTTCTTATACTATGGAATCAAGAGTGCTTCTGCTGATCCAAACTTCATTATATTGTCTCTAAGAATACTTTACGACTACTTTACATCGAAGATCCTCCGTCATCTCTAAGTTGTTACATTACTAGCTAAGCTCTAAGATCTATGCTATGGTCTTACATTATCCAGCGCAGCTCGAGCGACTCAAGGTATCCGAACGGAGGTCCAAGAGGCATTCAGATTATGTGTATATAAGCTTGAGGTCTCCCCTAGACCTTCTTTCTTTTTTAGCTTTGTATTGTTGAATAGAAGTAGTCCTATCTTGCTTTCTAAGCGCCTGGAATTTACGTTTGTGATATTGGGAAGAGTTTGGTAATAAAAGAAAGGTAAACAGAAATAGAGTATAAGAAGTTTAGAAAGAAGAAGGGTAGGAAAAGACCATCATTGCAAGCCAGAAGGGGGATGAGGATTCTATTTTAGCTTCTCAAGAAGTTCAACAAGAACTGGGTTCCAGTAGAAACACTTACACTTTTCTTGGTATTGCCACCTTAGCTGTTGGTAAGCAAGTGTTAAAGTAGCATGACATGTTGGCAAGTTGACGGCCAAAAACAGCAGTCCAACCCCCCTTAAAATGCCAGCCAATTTGCTGTTTGATAGTTTAAAGTAGTAATATAGTCAGATAAATGTTCTAAGCAAATTACATCTCTATATACTGCTGCACAGGTTGGTTGATATTCAGGTAAAAGCCAAAGTAGTAATTGCCCATTCAACATAACTCACTGATCTTTTTATAAAGAGAGCAAGCAACTCTTTGTCCCGAAAGGAAGAAATACTAGAGGGAGCTAAGGAAAGAGAGATTTGCCCTCTATTTGTCTGTAGATACTGGCTGTCTGATAAAAAGACTACTGCATTGATAGGGAGGGAATGGTCTTCAAGTGTGCTGCGGCTAAAGCCCGTAGCTGTCTCCCATAGCCGTACTGTCCTGTCGCCTGCAGATGCTACCAGCTGGCCGTCTGGCGAGAAAGCTACTCCCCTGACATAATTCGAGTGGTCTTCAAGTGTGCTGCAGCAAGAGCCCGTAGCTATCTCCCATAGCCGTACTGTTCGACATCGAGTCAAACCATCTTACGATTAAGTTTGCTTGGGGCATCCAAACTCGCTACAGCATATCATTTTTCCATGTAGTCATCTTTCATGTATTTTCATGTATTGATGCTACTTGTGCTATTTGGAGTATGGGTTTGGTGGCAGCACAAGCACAATGGCGACATGCAGAACGCGTCAATTCCCTTCACCATTGTGTTAACGCTACTTTCATTATTCTGGAGCGGTGCTGGTGCACTTGAGCAGTTCATAGCAAATTATTATTTTTTCGATCCAAATCCATTGCGCATGGTAAAGACAGCCAGACGTTTAACGTTGCTGTAAGCGAGATACTGTTTTTCAACTCACAACTTCGGACAACAAACACCAGGTCATCTTGCTCAATCTTGACATCGCAACTACAGCTCTGGGAACAAACAGTCGAGATGTCGCTCCGTCTCGAGCTCGCGATTCACCACTTTCTAAACGCCGGAGTCATCCTGCACGATCTTGATATCGCCCCACCACTTCTCCCAGCACTTGCAGACTCGCTGTGTCTCGATAAAAGCGGGACTACCTGGAGGCCACATGGCGGCAGCATCTTGCGGTCGCTCGAGTATCTGCAAGTCCAAGCCGGCTCCGGCGTGAGAAGCGATGTGGCAGTGCATGAGCCAACTGCCGGGGTTGTCGGTCTTGAAGGCGATGACGACGTATGTGCCGGAGTGGGGCATGATGACATCTCGTCTGGGCGGGTTATCGCAGCGAAATTTCTTGTTATCGGGGCATGTACTCTTGATATCGTCTGGGCTGAAGCGCTTATCAGATTGGTAGACGACGGCAAAGTCGTGGCCGTGGAGATGAATCTGGAGATAGGTGAGCGGTTGCGAGCACTGGGATGGTTGACTGCGGGGATGAATTACTTACGGGATGGCCGCCGGCGCTGACGACGATATATGCCTTGATCGAGGTTAGCGATGATGCCATGGCAGACGAAGACGACGGACGGAGACGACAGATGAAGACACGACAAATGAAGACATAGAGGGTGATCGCTGACAAGATGATGGACAATACGAGTGATGAAGGTGATTGCAAAGAGTTGAGCGACGACGATAGCCGAGGGAAGTGACAGACGAAGACAATTCGAAAAGACAACGGATGCGGTGGCCGGTGAAGAGAAATAAAGACAAGTAACGAAAAGAACCGACGAGCATGAATAACGGAGTTGGATGACGTAGACAAGCGACCAAGATGACTGACGAAGATGATTTCAAGAGCTGCTGACGACTAGGAGAGTTGCTCACGACTACGGGGGCTGTCTACAATTGTGAGAATTCCTGACAATCGCGGGAACTGCTGATAATCACGACAGCTCTTGGCAATCACGAGAACTGCTGATAATTATGAGGGCTCCTGTCAATCGCGAGAACTGTCGACAACCGAGAGAACTGCTGACCAAGGCGACTGCGAGAGAGGATTGCGACAGTTGCTTGATGAGCACGAACCACAAGAACGGTTCGACAAGTGGTCGATGAGAACGAGCAAAGATGATTGAGACAGCTGTGTAAAGAGAACAAGTGACAAAAATGATGCGACAAGAAAACGATAAAGGTTGATAGAGACAGGGCGATGGATATATGATAAAAATGGACAGACACGACACGTGAATTGACATACCCAATCATTTGCAGTGTAGTTCTCTGAGCTGTAGACAACGACTTCTTCGGGGCGCGGCTTGGGATCAGCCAACCTCAAAAAGATGGGGTCGTTGTAATGGATTTGAAAGTACTGTTCGGAACTGGACTTTGTCTCCTTGATATTCCAAAGAAGGCCAGCGTGAATGTAGGTCGGGTAAGAGTTGAAATCCACGGCAATATTCTCGCCTTGGGTTATACTGTTCTTGGACGGTCCGACAGTCCATTTGAGTTTGGGGCGGATGTTGCCGAGAGGCTCATCATCGCAGATTTGCGGGAGCGGCCAAGGTTTTGAAGTCCGATCGGTGGGGTCATCTGTGCTCTGGTTATTGTATCGCACGATGCCTGTTTTCATCCAGTCATTGCCAGGGCCATGCCGTACACCTTCAAAATAACATGTAGTTGTTCGTATCCAAAAGTTCCCGTCACCAATTTCCGATTTCTCTCTGGCCTGGACGACTATGTTGTACCGCTGCCCGATGTGAACGACGATACTGTTGGTGGTGTACGGCTCGATTGGCACTAGATCGTTCTGAACGACGTCGAATGTATGACCGTCAATCGAAAACCTAAAGCCAGTCTCAAAAGCAGTGTTGATGATCCGCATGAGATAGCGTTTGCCGGGCTCGAATGTGACGTGGTAAGTGTCTGGGATGACTGTAGTATTGATATTCTTGCCCGAAAAGCGATTGATGTTGCCTCTGCCGTTGAGAACGATGCTGGCGTTATTGAGCCCGATCTCTGGGTATGTTGCTGCAAAAGCGCTGTTGTGGCCTTGATACACGATCAATATGTAAACGATGTCGTTTTGTAGCTCAACTTACCCCAGTCTGTGATGATCAACGGGTACAGGGGATGATCAAACGGCGCAGAGGTTGGACCGTGAAGCGTCTACGGCAATTAGCATGTTCTGTTCAAGAAAGCCAAGCTCCGCATAAAGACACGGCGAAATGGGTAGGGTAGCTAGCGAGCAACTTCAAGTGACTTTGAGCCACTCCACGCAAGGGACGCTTAACTCCTCATTCGCTCGTTCATGCTGGGATAGTAAGAGAAAAGGGACAAACACAAAAGAAACTGCTTACAAGAGGTCCTTGAGTGCCGTCGGCATACTGCATGGAGTAATGACTGTGATACCACGTACTCCCGTATTGCATGACTGGGAATGTATATGTGAAATGGTCGTCGGGTGCGATTGGACATTGGGTGATGCCGTTGACGCCGTCAAACTGCATGGTGTTCAACTGTCGCAATCCGTGCCAATGAATGCTCGTCCCATTGGAGTTGACACCTGTGTATGGCAGCTTGTTGTAGACTGTGACGTTAAGTATCTACGATTATGTCAGACCCAAACACTCGAGATCTGTTTGAGATACTCACATCACCCCAACAAGCCTGAATCCATGGACCAGGGAAGGTACCGTCAAAGTTCTCGCCTTCTGGAAAGTCATAGCTAAATACCTTGCCGTAAGGAAATTCGATGCCATCCGCGTTGATGGTCTTGTTGCTCAGCACGAGCCTGTAGTCCCTGACGACTCCTGGAGGCTTGATGTCCTCATAATCTGTGGTTATGTTGTACTGTTCACCGGTCTTGGTATTCGTCAACCAACATTCGCGATTGGCAACGGTCGAACAAGGAATCCAGTCCGGGCCCAGACTTGGGTATTCGCACCTGAGATCAGAGCCTGGAAGACCTTTGGGTCGACCGGTTGGAGGCCTGAATATCGGGCCGTGTCCATCAGAAGAGATCTCGTACTCGAGAGCCGGGTCAATGTTGTAGAGATTCTGGATACGGATGTTCTCAGCCGTGTGAATGGTATCGATTTTCGGAGTGATGGTGAACTGGGGGCCATCCGATAAGTCAAAAGGCGAGAGCGTGAACCAGTTCACCACGACGGTGACGGTGGTCCAGAAGCGCTCGACCAGCTTCATCTTGCGATGTTGTCAAGTGCTGTGCAGCGTTCTCTAGAATAGCGCCTTCTTGAATTGACCGGATGAGGTAGCTGTCTAGAAGTAGATGAAAAGGAGGTGACGGAATCGGCTCTAGCCATATCATGGGCAGGGCATTTCCAGCATGGTCTTCCGATAGAAGGCCCGGAATGCCCCTCCTCAGGCTGGTTCGTATGTTGGGTGGTTCTCTGTGAAGTCCAGAATATTGGTGGCGTCTGCAGCTCTCAGCTCTCTGCCTGAGCAGCTCGGCTTTGCACCTCAGCCTTGGCTCTATGCGTCAGTTCATCTCGGCTCTCCGAGCGAGGTTCACTGCGCCGCGCCAGATGGTAAGTCGCACCGTACAATCGATGTTGTCGTTGAAAGTCTCATGTCATGTCGACATCAATTCAAATGCTAAATCAGTTGTTGTGGCAGTGCGCTCGTGAAGCAGTTGTGCCCAACCCCAAGCTAAGTGGCACTCTCAAATGGCGATATTCTGGTCAAATCTACTTTGCCCATACACCCAACTAGGTTAGTCAATCTGGCACGGCTGATTTTCGGCTTCTAGATCCCAACCGCCAATTCTCGACATTGCTTACGAAAAATGCGTCCCGCATAGTTAGTGAGGGGACAGTTCATGCCTGTAACAACGGCACAAAGGTCGGCGATTGCGGTGCGATTGGCCGGCTCGTAACATGTTGTCCACGTGAATTCTAGGCCTAAACCACAGTCTTGCGGCGCATATCACAACGACCTTGCCCAATTAGGCCAACATCAGTCCACGGCATTCAGCAGTATGAAGGCCTCGACGCAACAATTTACATCCGAGTAGGTCTTAGGACAAGCAATATCTTCTTCAGCTCAGTGTCCGTGCGGTGTGACGTACTATGTATCTACCAATTGCAAGTGAAATCACATTCCTACAATGGATAAGATACGTATACGGCAGCGTATTAGCTCTTGCAGCTATGCCTTTCTTGTGAACGACCGACAGGTCAATGGTCTAGGTCCTCTTGTACTGTGCTCGAGACTTCTCATCCCACAGTTCTAAGATCAATCATTCGAATGCGACCACAATGTCTGACGGAACCAAGGGGCCAGTCCCTGTTGTGGGCATCAAGTCCGATGTCTTCGGCGAGTTCTCAGACTGGAAGCTTAATTGCCTTTTCAAACATCCTAGGACGCTGTTGATATGGTGCTGACGGGTGCGATGCAAAGACAAACCGCCATCCCGTATTGAGCTTCGGGACATGAGGGCAAACCACAAAGACCAATGGAACCTGTACCTTCAGGCAATGGGGCGATTCATGGATCCGACAAAGGAGAAAGAGCCATTGTCTTTCTACCAAATTGCTGGTCAGTCCAGTATTGCCAATTGCATTTCTCTGTACTGAGCGTATCTCTTAAGGTGTTCGCGGGATGCCTTACACCAAATGGCCAAATTATAGTTGGAACAAGGAGAAATCTATCAATGATCAACGGGGATATTGCACCCACAGCTTGGTGCTGTTCCTCACTTGGCATCGTCCGTATCTTGCGCTCTACGAGGTTTGCTACCTGTCCGAGTTCGATTGACAATTCCTTGTAATTCTCGCCAAAATTTGTAGCAAGTGTTCTACAAGCATGTCAACAATATTGCACAATCATATGGGGCTGAGCCTCCCACTTTCTAGTAGCCGGGTGGGAGGACGGTCGGGTGGGAGGACGGTCGGGTGGGAGGGGGACTTGACGCTCCCCACACGAGAAGTTGTAGGCGCGTACATTTTCCAGCTCTAGGATTGTTTTCTGCCTGAAACTTGGTGAGCCGTATTTGGAGCGCTGACATGGGACGGAATGTGAAGGTGGGATGTGCTCGCGTCGAGTGAACATCACCCAGCTCACCTTTTAAAGCGGCGCTAACTGGGTGAGGTGCTCGCGAGCAAAAAGCACTATCACGCCAAGAGCCGCATTCCTCGATTTCTGCTACTGCTCCAGTAGCTCATCTGTCGAGTCATAGGATGGTGGTTGGGCGCATTGCAAGATGCCCTATACGCCAAAGCCTGTCCCTCTCAAGACGGCACATTTGCCAAACCCGCGTCCGTGGGTTCTCTACATCGACAACAGCAGCAAGCTCGCCTCCAGGTGCCTCTCCAGCGTCGATGCTGGGTGGTTTGACCAGCGAATTAGACAAGATAGCACCACGCTTCGATGTCCACGCTTCGCAGATACGAATTCTACAGACCCCTACGGAATTCTATGAAACGCTAAAGGTTGGTGGTATGCAAGCCCCGTTGTGCTAGTCCCGGTGCATTATACTAAGGCGTTGTATAGGAGAAAATACTCAATGCACACTCCCGGATTTTCCTCTCGACATTGTATATCGGCAAGACGGAGCATGAGCTTGTAAGCTAGCTAAAAACCTCATATCGCCTTCCTGTAATTTACGATTCCTCAGATATCGACGATACGGCGTGCTCTCCAAACCCACCCCAATCTCAAAGTCTCATTCCTCATAGACGCGCTCAGAGGAACTAGAGAGTCTCCAGACCCATCATGTGCTTCTCTCCTAGCACCCCTCATCACAGAGTTCGGGCCTGACAGAGTGGAGATTCGGATGTATCACACCCCAAACTTGATAGGGTTAAGGAAAAAAGTCATTCCGAAGCGCATCAATGAAGGTTGGGGGCTGCAACATATGAAACTATATGGAATCGATGACGAAATAGTTGTTTCTGGGTGTGAGCCCCTCTCTACTGATCGTCGTATACAATTGAAGGCTAATATCTCAGGAATCATGCAGAGCAAATCTGTCGCATGATTACTTTACAAACCGTCAAGACAGATACCATGTATTTGCCTCGAAGGAGATCACGGACTATTTTGCCGGCATTCACAAGGCGGTCAGCAGCTTAAGCTACCTCGCCCATCCCAGTCCGGATGAAGAGGGAGGCTATTGTCTGGAATGGCCTAACTCAAATCTCGCGCCTTCTCCGCTCGCTAACGCCCAAACGTTTATCAAGCATGCAGGCCTGGCACTCAACCCGCTAATAAAACCCACGCCCCCTCTGTCAGAGCGTGCGCCTGTAGGCTCCCTTGATTATGACACTGTTGTTTACCCGCTATCACAATTTACTCCACTTCTCCGCCCGGACACATCCACCGAGCATCCGGGACTCACCACAGTCCTAAAAACCCTAGCTGCTGATGACTGTGCAGCATCAAAGTGGATTTTCACGGCTGGTTACTTCAATATCCACCCTGAACTCAAAGCCTTACTCTTGGCATCAAAATCCCATAGCGGCACCGTCATCACTGCTTCTCCCTGGGCAAACGGCTTCTACGGCTCAAAGGGCGTCTCTGGCCTTCTACCCCCAGCATACACGCTCCTCTCGCGCCGCTTCCTCGAAAGCGTCTACCACGCCGATCGGTCATCACAAATATCCCTCAAAGAATGGCGACGCGGCACAGTCGGCGAACCCAGCGGGTGGACCTACCACGCCAAGGGCCTCTGGGTAACCTTACCAAACGAAACCTGCCCAAGCATAACACTCATAGGCAGCTCGAACTACACAAAACGCTCATACTCCCTGGATCTGGAGGTCAATACGCTAGTGGTGACAAAGAATGAGGGACTAAAACGGAGATTGAACGAGGAGCAGGAGTGGCTGTTGGAGTGGGCGAGGGGGATGACGTTGGACGATTTCATGAAGGTAGAGAGGAGAGTGGGGGTTGGTGTGAGAGTTGCTATGGGGATTGTGGGATTGGTGGGGGGAGAGTTGTAGGGGCCCGTGCGTATCCGCATTATTATTTCGGGTTAAATTAAGACGTGGTAAAACGTATGGGAAATTGCTACCATTATGCCGGGAATTTATTGAGGACTTGTACTTTAATAGGGTTATAGACATATCTTATCCTCCTTGGCTAGACAAACCTCATCTCTTCAGCTTGAGGACCGTTAATCGCCAAATACCCACCCAGTGAACTTGGCTCAACACCTATGCCTTTTGCGACCGTATCCTTGCTGGTCCAAGCTCCCTCCTCTGTCATAAGTTAGCCACCTTGAAATCTCAAACGAAATAAAAAAAGCTGAATGCTCTCACCAAATCATCCAACTGCTCAATGCCCGTCTGGTACTTGCCCCGCTTAACACGCTTCTTACCAGACATGGAGTAGCTGCCTAGAAAATCGTCCATCAGTGCATCGAAGTCTTCTCGGATTGGGCCCTGAAACATGCTCAGGGAGCTCGTGACTGAAACATCATCGGGTGCATCGCCCATGCCGTTGTCAGCGTCAGCGGCATATTCTTCTTCAATCTGATATTTGCTCAAGAGAGTTAGCTACAAGCCCTAAGGTGTGCTAGTTTGTGGCATAGGTAGATCCCCACCTTCTCGAAACGATCATCGAGACTCCGGAGGCCTTCAGTGCGAAAGAGTGAGGAGCTGGTCATGGAGTAGCCCGTGCTAGATGTCAGGGCGCCCTTTCTTTTTTTGCGCCGGCCGTTGGTTAGGGAGGTTCCGGTTGCAACGGAGGATTGAAGGTCCGAGTTTGAGGAAGGAAGGTGGGTTTGTCTTGTTTGCTCCGCTTTTTTGTATTTTTTAAATTCCGACATCCAGTCTGTGTTTGTTTGCCCTAGATTTGAGCCCGCCATTTCCACGTCCTCAGTCTTTTCTTCCGAAAAAGCGACTTTCTTATACTCTTTTTCCGGTTTGGCCGTGTCATCCGTCTCCCAGCCGGCGTCGCCCTCCTCTTCCCATACGCCCTCCCCGACGAACTCCTTTAAAGGTACCTCCACCCCCTCCTTCACCAACTCTCCAAACACTTCATCATCATCGTCCACATATGCCTCGTCTTCCAGTGCCTCCAATGCTTCCCTTAGTCTTGGGTCCATGTCCGGTTGGAATCCTGCCAGCACATCGGGCACATCTTGCTGGTCTTGGTATGTGACCTTTCGAAGGTTGCGGGATGGTAGGATATCTTCGTCCAGTAGAAGAGGCTGTGCGAGTTTTGGCTCGTCCTCGATGGAAACGTCTCGTAGTGCATCTTCAAGTTTCTGCTTGCCTTTCCCCTTCTGCTTTTGGGCCGAAGGAGCTTCAACAAATTGTGCTCCTGTGGAGGCCCCAAGGTCTCGCATATGTTGCATGTAGTCATAGGAGGTATCATCATAATAAATTCCATACAAGGCAGCCTCGCCCTCATTGGCACGGACGGACGTTGGATCGAGATGGAGCTCCTCCTCTAGATCATTTCTGGTTTTCACCTAGGAAAGTCTGTCAACCGATCAAGCTACAGGAGGTGCTCGCCAGAATATCGGAGCCCTAAAGAACCAATAGTTCGGACGGTAGTCAAGGCATATAACTCCTGAACACTAACCTTCTGGTTCGGGGCGGCCACCTCTTTGAATATCATATCAGAGGCATCTTCATCATGAATTTTCGGGTCATTTTGCGGTCGGTGGACCAGCGCAAAGGTTGTAGCGTTTTTTTTGTCGCTATCGATAAGAAAAATCAAAACGAAGTCCCAGGCCACACAAATGAAGCTTTGCGAAGACAAAATAGCAAAAGGCGTACTCACATCCACCTCTTTGTAGGCATTTTGGGGCAGGGTAGCGCAGCAGCAACTGTCAGTTGTCCAGGAGGTTTAGTCACTTAGAAACCTCGATTATCTATCGTCGAAGCTAGTAGACTTGCTCTTTCGCTGACAAACAATTGTGGAGGAACTAACGTTCATTTGCCCCGCCAACGCCAACCAATGCCAACCACGAACAGCAACAGTGAACACAGCTTTCGGCGGGCTGGAAAAACAGAGATAGCATGGTCTTAGCAAAGTCCAAAACCCAGGTCGGGTTGGGTAATGCCCTTATGAACGATCGTTTCGGTCATGGGAAGGGCGCCGATCGCAGGAAAGGATCCGCTGGTATTCGGAGAACAGGTGCCAATGGGGAAACAGTATGCTCGATATTCGTACTACAAGCGTCACTGTGTCAATTTACTAACGTGGCTTTGTAGTATGTTACGGATGCCCCAAAAGAAGCAGGCTGGGTGAAAATGAGGAGTGTCACGGAGCAAGCTGCGCTCGATGAGTTCTTGAGTACAGCAGAGCTGGCAGGGACGGACTTCACGGCAGAAAAAACGAACAATTTTAAGATCATCCACACTAGCCAGCGTAACCCGTACCTACTTTCTGCGGGTGAGGAGCAATCCGCGGTCCGAAAGCACAAGGCAAACCAGGATCGATTAACAGTGCCGAGAAGGCCCCCGTGGGACGAAACTACTACACCGGCTGAGCTAGATAGGAGAGAGAAAGAGATGCTGTTGGAGTGGCGGAGAGGCCTGGCGGAATTACAAGAAACAAACGACCTTCTCATGACTCCATTCGAGAGGAACTTAGAAGTCTGGAGACAGCTGTGGAGGGTCATTGAGCGGTCGGATCTGATCGTCCAGATTGTGGACGCACGAAATCCGCTACTGTTTCGGTCCGAAGATCTAGAAAGATATGTGAAGGAAGTAAACCCGCGGAAGAATAACTTACTCTTGGTTAATAAGGCAGATATGTTGACAGAGGAGCAAAGGGGATCATGGGCTGATTACTTTGAGGAGAACAGCATCAGCTATAAATACTTCTCGGCTGCGCTTGCTAAGGAGATGAACGAGGCCAGCGAGCTTGCTGGTTCTGCTAGCGAGGACGACTCCACAGAAGATGAGACGACCGGAGGAACTGGTGGGACTGGGGTTACCTTGGTTGCCGGGACAGAAGAGTTGGAGATCCAGCAATCCGAGGAGGGTGAGCAGTTAGCCAGCAATGACGAAGGTCCTCAACCTAGTGTGGGTGTTGAAGAAGACCAACGGACGCGTATACTCACCGTTGATGAGCTTGAAGCCCTCTTTCTAGAACACGCTCCAGAAATTAAGAGTGAGCAGTATTTATTTTTCGTTTCCTTTAGGAGCTATTCTAATAGTGTTGTAGGCCCCGACCCTGAGCATCCTAGAAAAACCCAAGTCGGCTTAGTCGGGTACCCTAATGTTGGGAAATCATCAACCATCAACGCGCTCATCGGTGCGAAAAAGGTGTCCGTTTCTTCCACTCCGGGAAAAACGAAGCATTTCCAAACCATTCACCTCAGCCCTTCCATACTTCTCTGCGATTGCCCAGGGCTAGTATTTCCAAACTTCGCCACAACCAAAGCCGAGCTCGTCTGCAATGGCGTTCTCCCAATCGACCAGCTACGGGAATTCACAGGTCCAACCGCTCTAGTTGCGCAAAGGATCCCCCAGGCATTTTTTGAGGCACTGTATGGTCTGAAGATCCAAACAAGACCCTTAGAGGAAGGAGGCCTGGGGGTCCCCACGGCTGAAGAGCTCCTCATAGCTTATGCGCGAGCACGAGGGTTTACGAAAACCGGCCAAGGTCAACCCGATGAGTCGAGGGCAGCGAGGTATGTTTTAAAGGACTATGTCAATGGAAAATTGCTTTTCTGCCACCCACCTCCTTCAGAGCCACCAATTGACCATCACTACTTCAACCGCGAACTCTACGATGAGGATCACCTACCGCACAAGCGCCGGGCAGCCCTGACCACCCAAGCAGAAATGCAGTCAACAAGCCCGGGAATGCCATCACTACTGGGCGACCTTGACTCTATCCCCCTACCAATGCTCCAGAGCGCAAAATCCACAAAGCTAGATAAGAATTTCTTCGGTCATAGCCAAGGGGGCGACGTGCATCTAAAGATGCCTTTTAATCACAAGTACAGTGAGCAGGGGATGGCGTCGGGGACGGCATCCGGTAAGCAGCTTAGCGGCAGAAAGCAGAGGACGATGATCGCGCTTGAACGGAATATCGATCCTGCTGATGTCCAAGCGATGAATAGTAAGAAGCATTTCAAGGCGAACAAAAGGAAGGGAAATCGTCGGTCAGGGAATGTGGAGTAGGAACTGCCGCATATTTGCTGTGTCGTCATTGTGCATTTTTCCGGGCGCTATTGAGTTGCTTTTTGTGAAGCACGCGGTGGCGTTGAATACGAGGTGCTTTTACTCCATAGAGCAGTAGGATAGAGCCTTGTGGAGCACGAAGCAGTTACCGAGGCATTGGAGACGCCAGTTGTGTATTGCATCACGCTTTCCCCACACATCACATCAATGAACCAAACGGTAGAGCTGCAACAAGCATCAATTGGATAGTTGCAGTCACCGTATCTGTAGCACAGCTAATCTGACAATGTCCGCGTCCTCGCAAATTCCACACCTGGTCGCGGGTCTCGTCAGCGATCGCGCAAAGAAGACGCTCGATACTGTAAGATGACTTTTGCTACTTGCGTGCCGAATGGCAATGCTTACAGAGGAACGGGCAGGTGCAAAAGTTCGTAGAGGAAGACTGTATGCCTCCCAGCCCTACTGCGAAAGAACAGCAAAGCTCACCGTCTGAGCCTAGGCATTCCCGCTGATGCTCTCTTCCAGGCGCAACTCGGCGAGGGAGCCCAGCGCTGGTCGATGGTCCCCCCAATAATCGACGAGCTAAAAGCGCATGCCAAGAAGCTAGGTCTCTGGAATATCTTCCTGAGTAAGACGCATTACAAGGAGGGTGCTGGTTTTACGAATCTAGAGTACGGCTTGATTGCTGAGCAGTTAGGGAAATCGCGTGTTGCGTCTGAGGTCCGCCTTACTAATGCACCCCTAACGCCAGACTGAATGGGCTAACAAGGGTGCATGAAGGCGATGAACTGCTCGGCGCCGGATACTGGGAATATGGAGGTGCTGGCAAAGTATGGCAATGATGCACAGAAGGAGGAGTGGCTTGCTCCGCTCCTGGAAGGGCAGATTCGGTCTGCTTTTCTAATGACGGAGCGGCCGGTTGCTTCGTCTGATGCCACCAATATCTCACTAACGATGAAGAGAGAGGGCAACGAATATGTACTAAACGGCTCTGTACGTATGGTAGAGACCTGATCTTTATGCTTAAAGTGCTGACAATTGAAAAGAAATGGTGGAGCAGCGGGGCGGGAGACCCACGGTGCAAAATCTACATAGTGATGGGCAAGAGCAACCCAGCACATCAAGACAGGTTCAGGAGGCAGTCGGTCATATTAGTTCCGGCGGGGACCAAGGGCGTCACTGTCAAGCGGATGCTTTCGATATATGGATATGATGACGCTCCACATGGACATGCAGAGATTACCTTTGAGAATGCCCGTGTTCCAGCCTCGAATTTAGTACTGGGTGAGGGTCGGGGCTTTGAAATAATCCAGGGCCGGCTGGGACCGGGTAGAATCCACCATTGCATGAGATCCCTAGGCGCAGTGAGCTGCTATTGTCAGAGCACCCTCCTGAATTAACAAAAACTAACTCTTCCACCAAGGCTGAGCGTGCTCTCGAGTGGATGATCGCCCGCGTCAACGACCCCGCCCGCACCACCTTTGGCAAACCCCTCCACGAACACGGCACCATCCTTAACTGGATTGCCACCTCCCGTCTCGAAATTGATGCTGCCCGCCTCCTCGTCCTTGCGGCCGCCCATAAAATCGATACCTCCGACGCTAAAGGCGCACTCAAAGAAATTGCCGAAGTTAAGATAATGGTGCCACAGGTTTCGCTGTCGGTTATTGATCGCGCAGTGCAGGCATTTGGTGCGGCTGGGGTCTGTCAGGATACACCGTTGGCAGAGATGTGGTCGCAGCAGAGGACGCTAAGGATTGCAGACGGGCCGGATGAGGTTCACTTACAACAGCTGGGCAGGAACGAGAATAGGAGGGGAGGGATACTGAGGGAGAAGATTGAGGAACAGAGGAAGAGGGCGGAAGAGTTGGTGAGGCAGTTTGGGGCCAAGAGCAAATCGCATTTGTAGGACATTGTTGTTAACGCCAAGGAATCTGAAGGAATCTTAAAGCAACTATCCCGAAAGTAAAGCACTGGGTGTATTTTTCTAAGAAAAAAATCAAAATAAGATAGAATAAATTCCAAGCGTGTTGTTCACATTTCCAACTCCACACGTAGTGGTTTCAATTTCGTTTATATATACAGCCGTTCGTTGCTGGGGTAACGCGCACGAAAGTTGTTCAATGTTTACACTCGGCTCCTCCTCCTCCCCCTCCTCCTCCGACCTTAAAAAGTAGGACAAGATCTCCAACGGAACCCCCAAACTTCCTCCACAACCACCAAACCAAGCTCAAACCGAACCAAGACACCCACGTTACACACACAACCAAACCTCAAAGCCGCACGCTACCACAGAATATCATTCGGTACGATGGCATCCACAAACCCGCTCTCGGCCCGCAACTCCAACATCTCCTCCCCGCCCTCCACCGTCGCGCCCGCCGTCGCAACCGCAGACCCATCCGCCAAATCTCTCGACTACCACCGCCAGCTGCTCCAGTCCAAACTCCTCCGCTCCGATGAGTATGTGGGCCCTCTCTCCCCTCTCCCCTCTCTTTTTTTTTTCGGGTTTTGTTTCCTTTGGTCAACACCATCATTATCATCATCATCATCGTCGCCATAACTATAGACACATATATCTATAACAAAGAACTAACCGGTGTTGAAACGGATTTGTGCAGGGAAATCCCACAGTACTTCAGCCCGTCGGATACCATCATGTCGCCGTGCACAGCCAAGTTGTCAGCCTATAAGAGTCGGCGGTTTTTAAAGTGAAGACACCCTCCTTTTTTTTTCCCCAGGTCGTGGGCTTGGGCTAATATACTTTATTACTTTAGGGCAAAGCCGCAGTCGCTTTTTGCAAAGGCTAAGGGTGCTACGGGGAAGAGTGAGCAGGTGCAGAGTGAGGGAGAAGAGACGAAGACGGATAGCGACGGGGATGTGGAGATGGGGGGACAGTAGGAATAGGAAGAGGAAGTGGGAATTAGGGGTTGGACTTTTTCATTTTCTTTTCTTCGTTTTTTCTATCTTCTAGTTCAACGCACGACGGGAATGACCGGCTTCCTATTTTTCCCCCTCTTTTTCTTCTTTCTCTTCTTTATTTCTTATTATGCGGGCGGGTAGGCGGGTTAGAACGAAGGAAGGGCCTTTTCTTTTTCCTCCCACACTGTGCGCGAGGACCATCATCAGTCAATCACCGCTCTTGTTATGAAGAGAAAAAAAAATTAAAAACAACCGAAAAAAAGGCCCATGGCCGGAGCCCATCCTACTTTACGAGTGGTCTAAAATGTCTGTCCACTTGCCCATGTAGCTTATTTGTTCATCTACATAACACAGAGAGAGAGAGAGAGAGCAATCAACCAAATAGAAAAAGAAAAAGAGGCAAAAAGAAAAGAAAAAC
Source organism: Geoglossum glabrum (assembly GCA_021527465.2). NCBI lineage: Eukaryota > Fungi > Ascomycota > Geoglossomycetes > Geoglossales > Geoglossaceae > Geoglossum > Geoglossum glabrum. The sequence goes on from JAJDFE020000014.1 coordinate 23,133, forward strand.
CCCTCCCAATGTAATGGCCTTTTACAATGCAGGATACCTACGAGATGCAACACCGGCGCTATGGATGCTGGGGAGAAAAAAGGGGGGAAAGAAATAGTCTTCTGGACCGTTACTGTTGTGACAAGTTTGGTTATAGACAGAACTGGAAAGTAAATGGGGCTTCTTTCTATTGCTGTGCAGGTGGAGAGGGTAGATTTCCAGGTGTGGGAGACAGTGGCCCTGGCCGTATCAATTCATTCTCTGTTTACGCGTCATCACATCGATTATCGTCATCGTCCCCTTCGCCTTGCTGTCCACTGCCCGTTTCTTCGTCCTCAGACGCCTCTGCTTCTTCTCCTTCTCGCGTCTCTTGTCGCCAAAGTGGACTAAGTTTCCTTGCCGTGTTCCGATCTGGGGTTCGTTCAGGGCTCAAGAGTCCCTCCCTTCGTCCGGGACCACGCCAGGTAATCGGATTTCTCGCCCCTGAAGAATCGTACGTCCATCCGGGGATAGAAGCCATTTCTTCAAGTCCCTCTATACGTTCCAAACTCATACTGGGTGGAGAGCTGCCCGCGCGTTGACGGCGGCCATCCGTATCCTCGCCATAGGTGGTTCCGGACGACGGCGTCGGGGGTGAGAATTCAGGAGCGGACTGGAGAGAGCTGGTGGACTCGTCCGACGGCTGACGTGAATGGCCGAAGTGAGACTTTCCACTGCCTGGCCTCGCCGACAACGGCCTGGACGAGGCACTCCGGGGGCTACTGGGTGTCGACTCATACGGCGATGATAAAGACGTATGAGATCTCGCCAACATGCTCTGCAACATGGGCAACTCGAGGTAACTCGCAGTAGCCGGGTAACGAGAGAAGAGGACCAGGCCAAGGCATAGGAGGAGGATCGTGGACTGGACGATAGACATGCGTTTTTGAAATATCACTTCATCGGCAAGGATGCTGAGTCTGGCGGAGATCGCCAAAATCTCGCGTTGCGACTGCTCGCGTTGGGTTTCGAGCTCAATGACTGTAGACTGCCAAAGCAAATCGTACATTTGTCTCTGCATTTGATTAGTAAAGGGAATGTGAGAGCTCTTAGGTTTGTTAGGACTGGTACTTACGAAACTATTTAATTCATTGAGAACAGTGGTATTTAAATTTTCTAGGAAGTTGGTGGTCTTTGTCAATTGTCTCTTTTCTATCTTAACGAAAGCGTCGCGTAGAATCCGAGATTGTTCCTCAATGTACTGGAGCGACAAGGTGGCGTTTGTCTCGAGTAATTGAAGACGCTTATGAATCGTCTTGAAAAAGCTCTCCTGTATTGTAGGGCTAGCGGGTGGCGGGCTGGTTGTCGAGGCTTGGGGATTTCTGCCATCTTGGTGTGTATTATTAGACGGTTTAGTTGGGACGTCAATGAGAGTTGGTGGTGCTGTGTCTTTCGCAGCATCCGTCGATTTTGGCACCTGAGCTGGTTTTCCTGACGCGGGGGCCGGCTCTTTAACTGTTGTTGTTGTTGTTGTTGTTGTTGTTGTTGTTGTTGGCGGCGGTGCCTGCCTGACGACGGCGGGGGTTGGTGTCGCTGAGGTATCTTCGTCGAAGGTTTTGGGCCAAGCATCAGCCTGGCGGTAGAGGTCGGTTTTCTCCTTTTCTGTATCTCCTTCTAGTTTGCAGACAAGATGATCGGAGATACTAAAGGACCGAAAGAGCTCCTCTAGTTCTGCAGCCAATTGTCGATCACAAGACGATATTCCTCTCTCGTCTGTTGACGCGGTCGAGGTCCCATCTGGCGTGTCCCCGACCTCTTTGGGATTTGCACTAGGACCTTGATCCAATGGTTCCTGTACCCCCCCTGAAGGTATTTTGTGCACATCAGGTGTAGCGTTCTCGGCCGCGGCGGTGTCTTGCACGGAGCCCTCTATTTCCAGTTCTGCCTCCCGCACCGATTCGTCCTCACTTTTGAGCTCCTCCATCATTGTTGTTCCGTGAACTCTCAAGAGGCTGACGGGGCAGTAGAACTCGTTTCCGTAATGAGTCAGAAACTCAACACGCAGATATCGAGCCCAGATGAGCGAGTTCCTAACGACAAACGCCTGAACACCACGACTGTTGCGTGCCTCGAAGACACCTAATTCCCGCCACCGATCCGGTGCTGGGGTTGGATGGCGGTCTGACACAGACACTCGAAAGGAACGGAACATGGACGAAAAGAATTCGAAGTTGGCAAGCACAATGGTGTCGACCAGGATATCGTTACATAGCTCAACGATAAAAAATTTGCTCCTAGCACCGCATTCATTGAGCATATAGCTGTCTTTGTTTTCCACGAGAATGGACGAAGAGGCTTTACATTCGGGGTTCGTCTTGAGCACCGTCGCCGCACAGTCGAAAGACGCATAATTGAATCTCTCGGCGTACGTCTTGTCAGCATCCTTCGGCCTCGATCCTGTTGGTCCCCGGACGTTATCCTCACCATCCGGATGACTCGCCCTGCCCACATACCCATCTCCACTCCTCGCTGGGGCGCTCCAAGGGCCTGGCTCGTTAGTCCCACTCTCGCCAGACACGAAGCCATCGAAATCTAGCTCGATCTCTGAATCCTCGCTCAGCGAGTCAAGCATACTGTCGACACCTGGGCGCCTCTTATGCTCCTTGTGTCCCTGGCGCCTGTCGCCGATATTCTCGCCCGACTGTCCCAAACGCTCTAGATTTTGCTTTTTCCATTCCTCAAAGGACAGGAAATTCGCTCCATCCAAGAGCGCCTCAGTCTCCTGATCTATGCCCTCGACGGTAACTGTAGGCGGGGAAGCCTGTGATGATGCAACCTGGGGCGGTTCGGCGGATGGAGTCGCTGCATCAACAGTTGTGAGAGTAGCAGGTGCCACTGTCTCCTCATCTGAGCCTCTAGGGTGCACATCGAGGGATGTATTCCGTCCTGCCGCGCCCGGCACAGGAACCCGGCCAGCAGCGCCGGCCACAACAGCCTCCGAATCTATTCCGGGTCCTTCGTCCAAAGCGAGGGCCGTAGCGCCAACCCAGCCTGTCTTCAAACATTGTTGTGGCAGGGTGTGTGTGATATAATTGATCGTGCGTGACTGGCAAATGTGGACAGCGGCGGCCGTTGACGACGAGGACAACGCAGCCGCTGCGGCGGGGTAAGCGCCCGGGAGGAGCAGAGCGGCCACAGCAGCGCGGAAAAGACAGTCACGGCCCGTCCTAGTCATGGCGGATGCATAGCCAAGGGTTTGTTGGGGCAGCTACGCACGGCGGAGCGGACAGAGGTGCGGCGTGTGTCTGCTGAGCTCTTGCCGGGTGGCCTCTTGCTGGGCCGTACTATGTATGTAGTAGGTACATATGTACATGCGTGTACTTGTCTAGAGTACTCGGCGCTGCTGAGCCGTTGGTCAGCGTTAGTGCTGCTTTTGCGCTGGTGCAGGGCAGAGTCCGGGGTAGCTCAGGCACAGAGTGCTCTGTAACATCCAAGTACCTGTACAACATACTTACAAAATACGCACAAGCTCAGGGTGCTCTGTCCCTGTGCTCTGCAAAATAGACACAACAGCGGTGCGACATTGCACTTGTGCCGTTGCACCACCACCTCCTCCTCCACCTCCACACACGCACATACACGCACGCAGCGCCGCACACATCACGCCTAGGAGATCTAGCCTGCCACAGTCCGCAGTATAAGTATGTATGTACATACGCACGCACACAGCTCCCGCTGCTGGAGCGGTGTAAAGCCATGACAACCGGCCGCTTGCTCACTCCAGGCGGCGACTTCTCGACACATCCGTAAGTCGGGACGAAAAAACGTGCAGATTCAGGTTCAGCGGGAATGCGGAACGCACTGCAGCCACTGACACCAGTCCCTAGTAATCGCGGTGCTCGCATTGGGCCCGAGTGACCCTAACTAGCTGCTGGGAAGCTAACGGCACTTATCTCAACAACGCTCGGCGTGCACGCTATTGTAGAAATACCGCCGTTCCACCTGTTCTACCTGTTGCACCCGCTCCACCTGCTCCACCTCCCCGCTACCGCCTCCCACCCACCGCCCCGCAGAGCAGAGAGCACGAGTCCGCCTGCTGCTGCTGCACCAGTCTCTCTGCTCTTCCGCTCTGTTCCCCGCTCACCTGTTCTCCCGCTCTCACCTCGATTCGATCCAGTGAGGCAGCCAGCTAGCGAGCCTCGCTTAGCGGCAATGTTCGCGGCCTGCACAGGGCCAATATGGCAACTGGACGATTTCACTCGGTGTTTTGAGAGAGAGTATGTGTCTCTCCCCCCGCTATCAGTTCTTGCTTACACTATCGTGCAGGTACCTTCAGATTGCCTTCCCCCTCTCTGTCTGCACGGCCTCGTTCGTGCTGTTGTCTGTCCAGGCAATCAGACGCACCGTCAAACTAAAGACTTTTGCCTATCACAAGCTTCAGACTTCACGTGGCAATGGAAGTGTCCGTGCGGTGTCGGGGCACTACGGCCGGCTGCCAGAAGCTGTAATGGGGGAGGAAGTGGAGGAGGAAGATGACGAAGCCGGCGAGTGGCCCGTTCAAAACGGCCGTTTGTCCCTTCCGGGGACAAAAGACCAAAAGAGCGGGTCTACTATCCAAGTGGACCGGCCTAGAGGCGAGGTGGCTTTGGCAGTGGTCGAGGAATTGGCCGTTGTCGGGATGGTAGCGATCAATCTCACAGCCCTATTGATGCACGCATGGGGCCCGAGTGGAAGACCCGCAGCTGTTGCCGGCCTGGCGACATGGAGTTATGTCCTTGTCCTCCTGTCGCTGCGGTTGATGTTCTCACGCTCAACTCGGGTTTCGCTCCCGAACCTCTGGTACCACACAGCATTCCTTTATGGGTTCAACTTCCTCTTCATGGCAATTTTGTTCCGTTCAGCCGTCATTCATCCAAGGTCGAGAGTCGCACAGAGCCTGATGGCGTCGGAATTTGCCTTGATTACGCTACTCTCATTCATGGCAGTCGCTATGCGGAAGGGAGGGAAAGCGGTAGCCCTCGAGTACGAAGGCGGCCTTGAGCCGTCCCGGGAACCACTTGCTAGCTTGTACTCATTGGCGACGTTTGGCTGGGTGGATGCCATTGTTTGGAAGGGGTATCACAAGACCTTTGAGATGCCGGATGTTTGGAACTTGATTCCCAAAGATAAGGCTACGTATATCCTACAAGACTTCCGGCAGGCAAAGTAAGCACCCGCGTATTCCACATAGCATTACACTGCCCTAACTGAGCACAGGAAAACATCAAAACTAGCTTGGCACTTGCTGAAGTATTTTCGCCGCCGGTTATTTATCCAGGCTTCCTGGGCTTGCTTTGCTGGACTCTTCACATTTGCGCCTACATTGCTACTGAGGGCAATCCTTCAGTACGTAGAGGATCCTCGAGGTACTCCTACTAGTGCTGCGTGGTTATACGTAATACTTCTTTTCGTCTCTGCAAGTGTCCAGACCCTGGCGGACGGACAGGCTCTCTGGATCGGGCGGAAGATATGTCTGAAACTACGTGCTATCATTATCGGCGAGGTCTACTCAAAAGCGTTGAGGCGCAAGGCTGCTGCTGGAGCTGATACGGTCCTATTGGATCAACACGAAAAAGACTCAAAGGCAGGTTTGATAAAGAAGGCCATGGGCTTTGGCCGCAAGAAGAAGGTGGAGCTGAAGGATAATGGCACCACTCACTCTATCGTTAAAGCTGCAAGTGACTCTCAGGTAAATACCGGCACGATAATCAACTTGATGGCAGTGGATTCCTTCAAGGTGGCAGAAATTAGCTCGTATCTCCACTTCTTGTGGGGTAATGTCCCTGTGCAGGTTGTTGTCGCGGTCACTCTACTCTACAACATTATGGGCCTAAGCTCAGTCGCCGGAATTGGCGCCATGCTCCTACTATTGCCGATCAACATCGTGATTGCAAGGCAGTTCAGGGAGATACAGAAGCGGATCATGGCGGCTACCGATGGGAGAATCGAAACCACAAACGAGGTCCTACAGAACATCAGAATCATCAAATTTTTTGCGTGGGAAGGACGATTTGCGCATATCGTTAACGATAAAAGATCTATTGAGCTTCGAGCTCTTAGGAGCCGCTATATGCTCTGGGCGGGGGCGGCAACCCTGTGGTACGGAGCGCCAATTCTCATCACAATCTCGACGTTCTTTATCTACACTGTTATTGAAGGGAAGGACCTGATACCATCGGTTGCATTTACTGGGCTCTCCCTCTTTAATATACTCCGGATTCCGCTCGATCAGCTCGCCGATATGCTTGCACGTGTGCAAGAATCGAAAGTCTCTGTTGACAGAGTCGAAGAGTTCTTGAATGAAGAGGAGACAGAGAAATATAAACAACTGCAAGATGGTGTAGACGAATGCGGAAATCCATTGATTGGTTTTGAAAATGCTTCTTTCACATGGGGTAGCAGGGGTTCTCTCGACACTTCGACAGCGTTCAGATTGATCGGTCTGGATGTGAAGTTTCACGTTAATGAACTAAATATCGTCGCCGGGTCGACCGGCTCTGGGAAGACGTCTCTACTCATGGCACTTCTCGGCGAGATGACCCCTCTGGGCGGCAGAGTATATCTACCGAGTGGCAAGAGTCGGGAGGATCTGAAACCAGACCCGGAGACAACGTTGACAGAGAGCGTTGCATATTGCGCTCAACAAGCGTGGCTTCTTAATGACACTATCAAGGAGAACATTTTGTTTTCGAGTCCATTCGATGAGAAAAGATACAATGATGTCCTCGTGGCTTGTGCGCTGACGCGGGACCTAGAAATCTTCGAACTAGGAGACCGGACGCTCGTTGGCGAGAAAGGAATCGCTCTCTCAGGCGGCCAAAAACAACGGATATCTTTGGCCCGGGCAATATACTCAAATTCGCGCCACCTTATACTTGATGATTGCTTGAGTGCCGTGGATTCTCATACTGGAAAGTGGATCTTTGAAAAGTGCATACTCGGGCCGCTAATGTACAACCGAACTTGCATACTAGTGACGCATAATATCGCGATGTGTGTACCTAGAGCGAATTACGTTGTTGCGCTTGACAATGGAAGGGTAACATCTCAAGGTTCGCCAGAAGAGGTTATTGCTTCTGGTTGTCTGGGGGAAGATATCCAAAGGTCTAGGCCGCCATCGGGACAGAATTCAGAGATGCCCTCCCGGGTCCCTTCTATGAGTGATGTGAACGCCAATGGCAATGCCAACGGCAAGGCGACGAGCGGGAGTGCCACGAAGCAAGCTGGAGACGCCGACGCAATGAAGGAAGCAAAGGCTGAAGGCGGGGTGAAATGGAGGATCATCTTTTTGTACCTCTCGTCAATGGGCGGATGGTTCTTTTGGGTGGTGGCAGTGCTTGCTTTCGTTGCCCAACAAGCTGGCTCAATCGCAACATCCGTATGGATTCGCCAGTGGGCCAATCAATACACCATAAAGGGGCTAGGTACGCTCGGCGCTCAGCAGCGAAATATATCGCCTGTCCATAACATTCGCTCTTCTACCTCCAGTTCATCACCCCTTTCGATCGGCTGCTTTGCCAGTGGCAGCTGCGCCTGGAGTTTGCCGTATTCCTCTCCGGAGCCCTCTGCCTCTGGAGTGAACGCCTCCGCGAAATCGGATGTGGATGTGAGTTACTATCTTGGCATATACGGTCTTATTGGGCTTTGTTATATGTGTGTTTCGCTATTTCGGGAATTCATCCTATTTGCGGGGTCCCTCAGCGCTTCTTGGAAAATACACAAACGCCTTCTGGAATCTGTCACCCGAGCCAAGTTCAGGTTTTTTGACTCTACGCCCCTTGGACAGATCATAAACAGGTTTTCTAAAGACATTGAGTCAGTGGACCAGGAAATTGCGCCCGTAGCCGTTGGCATGGTCCATTGTCTGGCTTCGGTAATTACTATCGTTATCTTGATATCGGTAATTACCCCCGGATTCCTTCTTCCTGGTGTTTTCATTAGTGCAATCTACTTTTTGATCGGAAAATTTTATATACGGTCGTCGAGAGATCTAAAGAGGTTAGAGTCGGTCATGCGGAGTCCGCTTTACCAACAATTTGGGGAGACCCTCGCAGGAATTACAACCATCCGGGCTTATGGCGATGAGCGCCGATTCATCCGGGACAACCTCAGCCGAGTTGACACTCACAACCGCCCTTTCATTTACCTCTGGGCTACCAACCGGTGGCTTGCATTTCGGATAGACATTGCAGGCGCCTTAGTCTCGTTCTTTGCTGGTGTGTTTGTCATTCTGAGCGTCGGCAAGATCGATGCTGGCGCAGCTGGTTTGTCGCTATCCTATGCTGTATCATTTACCGATAATGTGCTCTGGCTTGTTCGACTATATGCCGTAAATGAGCAGAACATGAACTCGTGAGTGATCCGTTCCCCAAGTGAAGCATAGCATACTAAACTACTGTGAAGTGTCGAACGGATAAAGGAGTACCTAGATGTAGAGCAGGAGGCAAAAGCTGTCATCCCTGAGACGCGGCCAGCCAATAATTGGCCGAGTAAGGGCTCCGTGGAATTCATCGACTACTCAACGAGATACCGGGGTGACCTCGGCCTGGTCCTGAAGGGCGTGAGCTTTAATATTAACCCGCGAGAGAAGGTTGGAATCGTCGGTAGAACTGGTGCCGGAAAGAGCTCTCTGGCCCTAGCTCTGTTCAGGGGCTTAGAAGCCGAAGAGGGCAGGATTCTCATCGATGGTGTAGATATTGGGTCGATTGGCCTACAGGATTTGCGAGAGTCTATCACCATTGTTCCACAGGGTGAGTTTCACATGGTCCTCCAGGTGATTACGGAATTTACTAATATTTTGACGCAGACCCTACATTATTTATGGGAACTGTCCGCAGCAATCTAGATCCTTTTGGTCTCTTTACAGACGAGGAAATCTTCGCCGCCCTTCGCCGCGTCCAACTCATCGGGGCCAATTCTGGTGATGGGACACCAGCCACACAACCCTCCCTAGTTGCTAGTGCCAACTCCCCTATCGCTACCACCGCCGATGACGACGCCACGACCACACCACCAAACACGCCCCCAACAAACCAAAACATCTTTCTCAATCTCCTCTCCCCTATAACGTCCTCCGGCTCTAACATCTCACAAGGCCAAAAACAGCTTCTGTGCCTTGCCCGTGCACTCCTTAAATCCCCGAAAGTCCTCCTCATGGACGAAGCCACCGCGTCTATTGACTATGCCACTGACTCTAAAATCCAAGCTACAATCAAGGAACTGAAATGTACGACTATTACGATAGCACACCGCCTTCAAACGGTGGTGGATTATGATAAGGTGCTTGTGTTGGAAGGGGGGGCCGTAAAGGAATTTGGGGCGCCTTGGGAACTCATGAGAATGGAAGGGGGAGTGTTTAGGGGGATGTGCGAAAGTAGCGGGGAAGCAGCGTTGTTGGCAAAGAAAGCGTGTGGGGATAAGGGGGAGAGGTTGGTGGATGTAGGTGGGGATGAGTGATATGGGAAATATATTGAGCGGCGTGTTTAAAGGGTTATTTTTCGACGCATATAAGAAAGCCTCCCTATCTTTTTCACTATTTACAATTTACAACGACAGAACTAGGACATCTTTTAGACACCAGGGGGGTTGTTCCGCCCCAAAGAGAGAGAAATGCTTAGATATTTATTGGTATATCACGAGATATTTTTCTACATGTTATCGGCCGAATCAGCACTATCATGTAGTAGGCTATCTGTGTCTGACATTGCTACCAGCCGTGATCCGTTTGTCCAATACACTCGCCCAGGCCCGCCCTTTAGGTCCACTGCTTCACGTTCGATAATCCCCATTGATCGTCACGTACTCGTGGCTGAAATCGCAAGTCCAGTACACCGCCTCCTCTCCACCAACGCCCAAATCAACGACAATCTCTAAATCCTCCATCTCCAATATCTCGCTCGCCCGCACCTCGTCCACCTGTTCCGGCTCGCCATTCACCAACATTTTTAGTTCCGGACTCCCGTCTGTAGGACGGAAAGTCACGCTCGTTCGCTCCGGGACGAGAGTGGAAACGCCCTCTGCATACCCTATGGCGCAGAGAATCCGTCCCCAATTCGCGTCTTTCCCGTAGAGAGCGGTTTTGACAAGCGGGGAGCGCGCGATTGTGGAGGCAATGCGCTTCGCGTCGGCGAAGGAGGCAGCGTGGGAGACGCGGATGGTGACAAATTTTGTGGCCCCTTCGCCGTCTCGGATGATGAGCTGGGCGAGGGAAGAGGAGAATGAAGTCAGGGTGGCGAGAAATTCAGAGTAGCCAGGGGAGGAGGCGGAAGTGATTTGAGGGCCACCGGCGGCGCCGTTGGCGAGGATGGCGAGTGTGTCGTTGGTGGAGGTATCGCCATCGACGGAGATGATGTTGAAGCTGCGCTCAGCTGCGTGCTTAAGCATCCCTGGCAGGATGCTCGACGCAATCGGAGCATCTGTACATAGGATTCCCAATAGCGTGGCCATGTTTGGATGGATCATACCGGCGCCCTTGGTCATTCCGCAGAGATGGTAGGTAGTTCCCGGGGATGAGGGGAGACTGAAAGGCATGGAGAGGAGTTTCGGGAATGTGTCTGTTGTACAGATTGCGCGAGCGGCAGACAGGAAGGAGGAGTGTGTTGGGGAGAGGGTGGTGTATGCGGTAGGGATATGGGAGAGGATTTTCTGGATAGGGAGGGGTTGGCCGATTACGCCGGTAGACATTGTGATAGTACGGCTGCCGAGGCCGTCATCAATATCTGCCGTGGCACCCTCCTGGGCTAAACACCGATCCACCTCTACTCCCATCCTCTCCGCATCTTCCACGCCCTTTTTGCCCGTAACAGCATTAGCGCACCCAGAATTGACCACTATGGCTCTAACACCGTCTCCGCTCCTCCGCCTCAAAACCTCCCGGCTCACTACCACAGGTGCAGCCTGGAATTTGTTCTGGGTAAATACTGCAGCTGCAGCGCAGGGAGCTGTGGAGGCGATGAGGGCTAGGTCGGGAGTGCGGGTGTTGGAGGGCTTGATCCCCACGTGGGTGCCGCTGGCGAGGAAGCCGAGCGGATAGGTTCCTGTGGTGGGGACGTATTTTTGCTTGGAGGCTGGAATTGTGGAGGAGGTGGGTGCAGAGAAGAGGCGATGGTGGGAGAGTGAGGAAGCAGTGGTAGTAATGCCGAGGCGGACGAAGGGGGTGCGGAGAATGGAGGCGGGAGAGAGCGGTTTGAGAGCCATTGGGACCTGGGACCGAGTCAATTGATTGAGCATTCAGGTGTATTGTTGCGGGAAGTACTTGTCCTACGATCCGGGCCAAATCCTAGTGTCTCTAAATGCCTTCGGGTAAGTGGCGGCTCTTATCGATATTGGGCGATGAAGTTTTGGAGATACTAACGGTCGGGATGGAGAAACTATGTTCCTGTAGTGGTCCGTGCACGGAGCAATATTCTCAACGCGACTCGAGAGGAGCGTCAACAACATCTACAGCTTCGACCTACCCCGCGGACACGAGCCCTTTGCCCCAATTTTGCGCTCTGGGATATCTGGTCTCAGGGTGTGTGGACGTGAGATGAAGAGAAAAGTGGGTGACGAAGATTCGGCGGACGAGCTACATTCTGTCCTGCCCAGGAAACGGCAGCTCCGTTTCGCGAGTGCAGCTGTTCGGGGTGAAGACGTGGATGGAGACGTGAATGAGGATGGGGGTGAGAGTAAGGGTGGAGGTGAGGGTGGAAGCGGAAGTGGGAGTGATGAGGATGCCGAGTACGAGGTTGAAGATCTATACGGGTTCGGGGATACAATAGAGGTGGCGGAAGTTGCTACGCCCACAAAACAGGGGAGGGGGAGGCCTCCGGGAAGCAAGATACAGGTGGAGTCGATAGAGGCCACTGCGCCCGCGAAACGCGGGAGAGGAAGGCCGCCGGGGGGCAAGAAATCGATAGCGCCAACGGAAGCTGCTACGCCTACCAAACGAGGAAGAGGAAGACCTGCTGGGAGCAAGAACAAGGTGCCCAATCACGACTCAGCAGTGGCCGTATCACAATCACCGACCAAGGGACCCACTATCACAGGCATGGCCAAGGATATTTTCTCTACTCCAAGGAAGAAGACTCGGGAGTCAGAATTGGAGCCGAACGGCACACCAATCGTAGTTCGCAACGCTGACCGCTCTGCTCGCCGGAAAAGCGCGAGGACTCTTATCCAGCGGACTATTGCTGGTGGCCTGAGCGACGACGACGACGAAGACTTTCTCGCACGCCGTATCTGGGACGAAGACGAAGACGAAGACGAAGACGAGAGTAGCAGTGGTGAGGGCGACGACGGTATCCGCGTCGGCGGCGATGCCTCGACCGTTGATGTCACGACCCCTTCCAAACGCCCCCGCGGCCGGCCCAAAGGCTCTGTCAACCGTCCCAAGCCTACCTCACCCCCTCCAAACCTCCCCCCACATGAACGCTACTTCTTCCAAAATCAAACAAAGCACGCTAAACACACCTCTAACCACACCCTCTCCTCCGCCCCTCTCCTAACCCTTACTACCTACCAGACCCTAATAGCCACCTACTCCGACCCGCATCTCCCCGAACAAACCCACCTCACAAACCTACATGCATCCTCTTCATTCCCACAATGGTGGTTTGAAATGCAAGAGGGATTCAATATCTGTTTGTATGGGTGGGGTTCCAAACGGGGTCTCGTGAACCGGTTTGCGGAGTGGATACATGAGCAGAAAGGAGGGATGGTGGTGGTGGTTAATGGATACGTATCCGGCTGTGGGGCTAGGGATATCCTAGGGACAGTGGTGGATGCGGTGGTTGGGGGGGAGGGGGGTGGGGGTTGGAAACTCGGCGCTCAGCCTGCGGAGATGCTGGAGGTGGTTCTTGCGCTCCTGACGAAATATCACAAAAAATCCAAATCCAAGTCCAACCACCCCTCCCCCCTCCTAACCCTCCTAATCCACTCCCTCGACTCTCCTGCCCTCCGCCCACCCCGCACGCAATCCTTACTCTCAACGCTCTCTTCCCACCCAGCCCTCTCCCTCCTAGCCACCACCGACCACCCCACCACGCCACTCCTCTGGCCCTCCCCTCTCAGAACGACCTACAACTTCCTCTTCCACGACACCACAACCTTCGCGCCCTACGACCACGAGATCCCCGACCCCGTCGCCGCCGTAGAAGAGGTAGTCTTTGGAAAGCAGAGCGGCCGGGTAGGGGGCAGGGAGGGACTGGGATTCCTGCTAAAGAGTCTGCCGGGGAACGCCAGGGAGCTTTGGAGAGCCATTGTTAGGGAAGTCGGCCAGGCCGCTGACGGCGGCGGCGGCGACGAGGGCTCCGCCGTGGGAATCCCTTATCGGACTCTTTACCGCAAGGCCGTCGAGGAGTTTATCTGCAATAGCGAACTAACGTTCCGGACGCTTTTGAAAGAGTGACGTCTCCCTTGCGCCCCACCCCTGTATATATTCTGAACTAAACTATTACATACAGATTCCACGACCACCAAATGCTTGCAACCCGCAGAGACGCCCTAGGCACCGAACTCCTCTACGTCCCCTTTTCGCGAGATGATTTGGAGGGTGTGTTGGAGGATCTGGGCATGGAGCTATAGACTGGGTCTTACGGGAGTACACTAACATGATAGATAGATAGTGTCTACCACTATGAGATAACCTTTTGTGTGGCAAGTAGAATTAATACATCACACCACTATTGCCCCCAAAAGATCAAGAGACCCATTTTCTGATTCATATTTTACCTCTTTTACCTCTTTGAATTTTATAGTGTCGACACATTTTCGTGAGATATATAAGAATCCCCTCACTCACTTCCCCGAAGTATGAGAGAAGAGAGGGAAAAAAAACAAAATACAATAATGGTTTGTTTAGGTAGCTGTGTGCAAGTCGCCCTCTACTTCTGCTCCCTGCCCCCCCCTCCCTTTGCCATTTGGGCCCCCGCGTCGACAATCCGGCTCCACTCTCCTTGCCTTACGGATGGATGAACAATGATGGGTCAACCTCCGGATACAAGAATTTAGGAGATTATCCATCAGTCTATCCCGCAATCATGCCTTTCAAGCCAGCCATGTCTCCCTCTTTGGCCGCAATTTCAAAGTATCCATAGATAATACTGTCCCCAGACACATTAGCATCTCCTAAGCAAGGGGGGGAAGGGGGAAACATACGTGACAGCCAGGAGAATACCCGTTCCGGACCCGAGAGCACCTAGCAAATCACTAGCCACAGACAAGGCACCAATGCAAGCACCGCCGAAAGCAGCTGCAACTGGAATAACCCTCTTGAGTTCCTTATACATGCTCTGTTCCCTGTGTCCAGCCATAACGAGCCCCTGTTCCTTGAGTTGCTTTGCTACATCGCGCGGGCTGGATCCAGATACCTCAATCCAAGTCTTTGAGAAGACAGCACAGGCAACGAGCATAAAGGCGATGTAGACGGCGGTGTGGATTGGATCCAGCAGGGCTTCCGTGAAGTTAAGCGGGGGGGACATGTAGTAGGCGACACCGGACGCAGCATAGAGTTGCTGGGAGCCACCCTCACGAGGTTCCCAAACACCGAGGAGACGAACGAGAAGGTTGTCCGAGAAGCGGGAGTACAGCATCTGGCTAACAAGGAAGATGTTTGAGGAGAGCGCCGACTGCAACATAATGGGCATGTTGGAGGTATAGAAAAGGCGGACCGGGTATGAGCCACGCATGCCTCTCTGGCGGGACGACTTAACAGGGATCTCAACCCGGAATCCTTGAAGGTAGATGACTGAGGCGAAAACCAGGAGGGTGGCCAGGAGGTTCATAATGTTTGGTAGGTTTTGTCTGTAGAAGGCTTCACGGAGCGCTCGTTGTTTGTCGCCCCATGTCAAGAGGAGATGGAACAATGCAATGACTGCTCCCTCAAACTCGGGTCCTCGTCCGGTATTCACTGTAGTGGGAGAGAATGCCTTCCAAATGATCGACTCGCAGATGTTGGTGGCGATAAAGAGAGATATACCACTACCCAATCCATACCCCTTCTGGAGGAGTTCGTCAAGAAGGATGACAACGAGACCGGCAACGACAAGTTGGAGGATTAGGAGGAGGCAAACACCGGCGCCAAGGTCAGAGGGCAGGCCATAGAGCCCAGTAAGAACGTAGACGGTAGCTTGGCCAAGCGAAAGGATGATTGCAAAGACTGTGACGCTGTGAGGACCTTATGCCATAAATAACTGAGGGGGTATACCAACGCTTTTGTGCAGTCTGATACAATTCGCGATCGGACTTGAGATCAAGGTTGACGTCAATGAGATGGGTTCCAGCCAAGAGCTAAACTCCCGTTAGCATGTCCATTCGAGGACTCTACAAAAGCTTAGTGAAACATGCCTGGAAGACCATTCCGGATGAGATGATAGGTGTAATCCCCAACTCCATTAGCGTTCCTCTGTTACTGGCCATCATCATCCGCAACCAGTAGAGTGGATCTGAGGTCTAGAGTTGTCGCGCAAATGTCAGGAGCCATTGCTTTGCACCCATTAGAATAGGCACACCACATACGTCTGATGATACAATGCCATACAGCCTATGGTGGTGGAAGAAGAGCCGTTAGCCACCAACCACTCTATCCCCAGCAGTGGGGATTTCCCACAGCTGGAAAACTTACGGCATTTGGCTCATGACCAAAAATATTAGGAGTGTCAACTACATGTCCCCAAAGCGCCATCATCAGCTTCCATCCTCTAGAATATCCACCTGGGCATGTCTCCGCATCCTCGTGAGGTTGGCAGATGTTAAGGCCAGGTTTCGGAGAGAGGCTGTATGCTCACCCCCGTCCACATCAGCCGTTGATTAAACGGCACCTTCGTCTCCGGCGCAGAAACCTCCGGCAGGAGCGGTAGGAAGGGTTTGATGAGATCGAGAAACCGTACTGTCCGCACACGGCCACCACACGTCAGTCAGCAACAATCTTCAATCTCCCTTTCTCTCGCAACAGCGACGAGCCACTCTAGCCACTCTAGCGATTCTAGCCCCAAGTATCCACTCCACATTCC
The DNA here is from genome assembly GCA_021527465.2 of Geoglossum glabrum. Taxonomy (NCBI): domain Eukaryota; kingdom Fungi; phylum Ascomycota; class Geoglossomycetes; order Geoglossales; family Geoglossaceae; genus Geoglossum; species Geoglossum glabrum. The sequence goes on from JAJDFE020000014.1 coordinate 39,119, forward strand.
CTCTTTCGCCCACGGGTTTTTTTATTCCATCACAATCACCACGAAACCCCCCTCCTCACCACGGCCCCAGATCTAGAATTTTAGGGGAGAGAAAGTGCAAGACTCACAGCCACTCATCCTGGCGAATTAAACAAAAACCACCGACCGAGTCGTCAAGCTATTTCACCGCAAAAGAAAAGAGCGAAGGAAAACAACGCGACTGCGCAATTGTGTTGCTGTTGTCGTTGGGTTGTTGTGGGGGGGGAGTTGGGAAAGAGAGCAGCAGCAGGTTAAGACAAAAAGCAGAGAAGGGGAGAGAGATCTGTCCTGCGCGGTGCGGCTCGGCTGCGCTAATAAGGAGAACAGGACACATTTACACACATCGCCCACCGCACGTCGCTCATCGCACATCACATCGCCCATCTACTACTACTCTGTGCTCTTTTGGCCTTATCGATTGTCCTTTCGGATGAATTGCTCCATGCTATCTTACCTATTATGACCATTATGAAAGGATATACCACAAAAATGATGGATCAAACGATAGGGTACACTGTACCCTATCATGACAAGTCGTAGATTATATCAGTTTTATATAACAAGGCTTATATTCTATCATTATGATTGCATATATCATGGTCTAAGCAAAAACGATGGGGTAGAATCTACTCCATGATTACTATTCTACTAGCTATTATATATAACGTATACCCTGTACTTTTCGTGTTTGTTTCATTTTTCAATGGGGAAAAGCTCTCTAGGGCTTTTGAAAAAAAATAAAAAATAAAAAAATAAGCACGTTCATATACCCATCGGGTCCCCGGCTTGTGCTAAGCAAAATAACGCTAGCTCACATATGTTTGTTCTGTTGAAGGAGCTCTTGCTATTGAATTGTTTTCTAAAATCACACAAGGAACCACCCCACCCCCCTGATACAGGCAAATGTCCAACTGCGCCATCACACTCTTCTCTCTGTGGCAGGAAAGGGGACAGAGAACCCAACTCTTTCTTCACCAGCCCCTCCCTGCAAGCTTGCTCCTTTCATCTAAATCGCGGACATTCAAACCCACCATCGCCCCCCCGAGATCCTCGCTCACTTCTGCAAGTACCTTTGCATCAGTAAAGTGTGTTACGGCCTGGACGATGGCTTTGGCCCTCTTAGCTGCATTCCCACTCTTGAATATGCCGCTGCCAACGAACACGCCGTCGCAGCCAAATTGCATCATCAGTGCTGCGTCTGCCGGGGTCGCAATGCCACCTGCCGCGAAGTTGACGACGGGTAGTCGCTTCATCCGCGCTGTCTGCTCGAGCAGCTCGTAGGGTGCGCCGATTTCCTTGGCCATCACGAACAGTTCGCTCTTGCCCATGGCAGACGCTCTCTGGATATCATGCGTTACGGTACGTATGTGCTTGACAGCTTCTACAACGTCGCCGGTGCCAGCTTCCCCTTTGGTCCGGACTGTAACAGTTAATAAATCAGCAGAGCTAAGGCCATTTATTTATGTTATGTCGATAAACTTACTCATTGCAGCACCCTCACTTATTCTACGCAATGCCTCGCCCAAATTCCGGCATCCGCAGACAAATGGAACTTTGAAAGGACCCTTGTCGACATGGTAGGTCTCGTCTGCTGGGGTTAGGACCTCTGACTCGTCGATGTAATCCACTCCAATTTCTTGCAGTATCTACAGAAACGTTAAACAGCCATGTCTCTAAGCCAATTGGTGAAAGCTATGGCCATAGCAAATGCTGCTTTTGGCATGGGCCTATGCTAACCTGGCACTCGACGAAATGCCCTATTCTGGCCTTAGCCATCACGGGGATTGTAACTGCCTCCATAATTTCCTTGATCATCTTAGGGTCTGACATTCTCGCAACACCGCCCTGGGAGCGAATATCCGCCGGCACGCGCTCCAAGGCCATGACAGCCACTGCTCCGGCTTCTTCTGCGATGCGCGCCTGCAGCGTGCGAGCAGGCGTTAGTTCACTCGTCGGCGGCCAAGGAGGCTCCTCCCGGCCGAGAAGGAGAAGGGCTGTACCTGTTCAGCATTCACAACGTCCATAATAACACCTCCCTTGAGCATCCTAGCCAGCCCGCTCTTGACAGAGAAGCTTGTGTTGTCGACATCACAGCCCCCCTGGCCATTCACGACAGAGAGTTCAGTTGCCATTGCGCTGGTTCTGGATTGTGTGGGTTCCACTTCCCCCGCGAGGCACGGTGGAGAGAGAATGGGCTCTGTAGTGATTTTCCACGGTGGGACAGGCGTTAGTGGAGTTGGGATGTGTCATTGTGGACGGCGTCGGGTGCAAAAGCTTTCGTCCGGGTCCGAACATATCAGTATCGCATGGACGGCCGATGGTAGCCGGCATCGGAGGCCTCGGTCCGCCACACTTGATACCTGGTTGTCCTGTAGATGTCATCGCAGTGGCGCTGTGGCGCTGTGTCCGCCACCGACATTCTGCTCTCTGTGCTTGAACTTCAAACTCCATACACATCCACTCCGTACACATCCACGCCGTATACAGAGTAGCAGAGTAACAGAGTGCTTTTCCTGCCTGTACCTGTGTAGACGATATATGGCCTCCCGCCTCTCGACTCCTCTTCGCTTTCCCCTCGCTCTCGGCCTCGGTCTCGCAGCGGGGCATGCGGCTGCGCGGTCGTATGCTCGCCCATCACAGCATCTCCTCTGCCAGTCCTCCCCAGCTTCCTCCGGGAGCGGCGGCAGCGGCAGCACCAACTGGTCGTATTCGCAGAGCGCAAGCACGCCAGTACTGGCCCAGGACAAGACCGGTTCCGCCGTGTACCGCCAGATAAGCAGCGGAAGCATTCTAGGTAAGTGCTACGAGGCCGACCGCGTCCCTTTCTCTAGGGTGTTGCGTTCGGGGTTTATACAGGTACTTGCATCCCTCGAACTGTTCGTTACCTTCTTTATTTGGAGACCACTGCCTTTCGAGCGTATAGCTCGCACTCCTTCCCCCAAACATTTACCATACGAATCACCCGTGCCCCGCTCTCAATATCGCTGGAGCGAAACACATTGTGCTGTATGTACATACCCCTAACCACCTTGAGGAACTACGTAGGTCTCTTTGCCGGGCTCGCCGTCGGATTCTTTTCACGGCCCCTCACCTTGCTCATTGCGCTGTTGCTGCTTGGTACCCAGGTACAAAACACCACCCCATCATGAAGGGCTTTGTGCGCACTTACGGAGCAGCTACTAAACTTCACCGCACAGTATGCTTCATCGCGGGGTATCGATATAATACCCTACAGGAGACTTTGGGGCTATGCAAAATGTGTCGACCTCGGGTCCGCAGTTGAGACTAATACCGCCTTCAAGCTGTCCTTCGGCATATCATTCGCCATAGCTGCTTTTGTGCAGTTGTAACCCTTGGGCTGGGGTAAATATCGTCCTTCACTCAAGACTGCATCTATCAACTCTCAGACTGCAGGGCATCCTTCAGAATATTCCGTATACAAGAGTGGAATTGCTCGGAAAATGGAAATTGCAGGCAAATATCTACAGATGGGGTTGATAGGCTAGACATTCTACGTTCAGGACGCATAGGCAAAATTCGTCCCGCGACATGCGAGCCAGAAATCCTTCACTATCTGATTCGTAGCCTTCGCTCCTCTGAGTCTTTATATCAGGCGTTCAGTCAGCGCCCGTGCTCACTCGATGCGACGGAGAGTGTGCAACTTACGTCATCACCTTCTGCAGAAATACCCTCTTCTCGCCAGCGTCGACCTTCTGGCTTGGAAATCTCTCATTGAATAGTGCTGTCTCGAGCCACGCCTTTGCGCGCGGTTGCCTGAAGACTAATTTCTTGAGCGGGTCAGCAAGGATATCAAGTTCACTCCGTGCAGAACCGCCACCGATGTTCGTAATTAGGGCTTCAGCGAGGAGAGGACCGAGATGCTGCATAATGCCATCCACTGTTGATTGATGAGGTTCTGGCAGGTCATGCAGGACGACGAACAAGGACTGTTTCACGATATTAGAGACCTTGGTGATAAAAGAGCCAGTGAGGGATAGTTTATACCCAGAATGAAGCAGCCGATCGTTTCGGGAGTGGCTCACGGACCGTGAGACATTTTAATGCAAAGAAAAACATTTCCTCCAGTGAGGGTTTCGGCTCCATTCCAAGTATGACATCCACATAGCGTGGTAGAAGCCTGGCGAGGAAGTCGACACAATTTTGGGCAATGTCTGGCTCGTGCTCAGGGTCTCCTATTGTATGAATAAACCCGGAGACGTGCTTCAGGAGTGCAGCAACTTCCCGGTCTATTCGCGGCGACGACTCTGTAGAATGTGAATTCACCAGCGCACATGCGGTAGTTAGCATGACTTCTAGTCGGGGCGTATTAATCCTGCTCCTGAGTAGGAACCTAGTTGTAACAGCTGGGGGGAACACGAATGGCCCTGGCGCGGTTTCGGTGAAGCCTGCCCGATAAACAGAGCATCCTGCCTCTATTACATCACCATCTTGGCCTAATGCTTCGACAACCGTATCAACCATCCTAACGATGCGGATTTGAATTGATGCTCCAAACCCTTCGTCCCAGAAAGTTGAGCGGTCAGCCTCTGAGTCGAGCTCGATAGGCGTATCGTCGAGCGTCTGTAGGCCTTTGCCAATACTCGTCAAGCACCGTAGAGCGGTGATCGCTGGTTCTTTTATCACGTCAAGTTCATGTTTGCCGAGAGAGGAGATGCAGGCATGAACATCGCTCTCGACAAACTCGAGGATCCTCTGTACCGGCTGCGCCTTTGCTTCCTCGTTGGGCATGGCTTGGATGATTGACGCGATGGCTCCCAAGACCTTTTCCTTGGTGTCCCCTTTTGCGGCCGTGAGCAAGCGGGAGTACTGCTCAAGGAACGCTCCAAGTTCGCCGGTTAGAGTCCTGCGGCAAGACGAGCATAATGAAAAGATTGATCGAGAAGCTGGCCTCGCTAGTGCCGGCGCTTCAACGGATCTAAAGAGAAATGTAAGGGCAGCAGGGAGATACTCAGTATGTCTCTCGAAAAAGGGAGCATAGTGCCCCAGCATATTGACGGATGTTTGCCGGGTCTTTGCGGGAATATTCGCGGTAGCTTCCGAAAGCTGCGAGAACACGGAAGACCCAAAAAGCGTCCCCAGTGTCTCATCCTCAGCTGCGTCATCTGAGACGCAGTCACTGAGGGCGTTCAAACAGAAAAGTGTAGCTTCGGTATCTCCCCATGCTTCGGTCTTAAGAGACTGAAGGGCAAGATTGATGAATTTCTCAAAGATTTCTATGCCGAGAAGAGGATATGCTGCCTGAAGCAAGTCTGCTACATCCTTCCGGAAGTCGTTGAAGCCAACCCTTGATTCGGAATCCCAGCTGGCACCTACCTCTTGTGGAGGCATCTTAATTTTCGCCCAGCATTCTTGAATAGCTTGTAGGATATTCCCCCTAGCTGGCCCAATCCACGGCGCCTTGCCTTCGCCCTCTGCAAACAAGGAATCAACCATGAACTCAACGAAGGTCGACCAGAACTCTAACGCAGACGCACATATCTCGTCTTCGGCGACTGCGTAACCATCGCAAGTCAAGAGGCCATGCATCATACCTATCAACTGCTGCGTCCCTGGATCGTTCGGATTTCGGGCCAAATCTTGTACAGTTGCATCACCGAAAGCTAGAAGTAATCTGCCAAACTGGACAGATTCGAAGCCAAAATCACCAGACTTGATAAGCGCAAAGCGTTCCTGTGCCCACGCGCTGCCAAGCACAGAGGATAGAGTGCCAAGATCCTCAGGCCGGAGAAATTTTGAATAGTTGGATAGGACGTCCGTAAAGAGTTCAGCGGTCACCGGATAGAGATCCTCATATGCTAAGAATTGAATAGCGGGCTGTGTTAGGGATTTCAGCGCATCTAGAGTGATGTCTGAATCGAGGTACGCTCGATGAGAATAAAATACCCAGGCCTAGTGATACTACGAGTTTAGCACCCGGCCTTCAACCCAGTTCCATATAACACACCTGAAAGCATTTCATGGCTTCTTGAGCGAATTGAGGGCCAGAGCCTTGGTCTTCGTAAGATGCGAATGCATATGCCATAAGTGCCAAAGCATCTTCGGTATTGATTTGCATCTTCTCGTGGAACTTCTGGCTAGAATTTGATTACCGCCCCGTCAGTTTAGGCCTGTGAATCCGCATACAAAAAATTTACAAACTCACTGTCTGATGTTGTTTAAGTCTGTCTTCCCTACATCCTCGACGAGCGTCGAGATAAACCAGAGTGTTGCGATGGCCTGAGGTTCGTTGAGTGCTCTCACTAAAGTTGGTGTCGCTGGGTATTGGTCGAGAGATGATAAGGGAACCACATCTCCCTTGTACAAAGAGCACAGTACATGCCTGACGCATCGCTCCCATGAGGAGGGAAACCGGAGGAAAAAGACAGCTAGGGTTGAGCAAATCTTTCTTACTACCAAAGACCCTTCAGATTGGGAGATAAGACGGATAAGCCAAGATACCAGCCTATAGAGCAAAGACTGGACACTGTCTAGTTCAAGAGATTCCCTAAATGCAGTGAGAATCTTGGGTGCAACATATGGCGTGGCAGAATCCAACTCACCAGTCCGAGTTCAGCTTGACGGTAAACGTAAGGGCACCGAAGAACCTGACCTTGTCATCGTTCCTGCCCAAGAGCGTGTCCGCAAGCTGCCAGCCCCCGGGCGAGCGCTGCAGCCGTTGCAAAGTCTCTTGGATGCCGGTTATCTCCCAAGGCGTGCCGGGCAGATACAGACGCTTGACGAGCTGGGAATGTACCACTATTAGCTTCCGCTAGCCTGGAGGAAGGCGCAGAGTGAGCCGACCTGCTCGACCTCGCCAATCGAAGTGACTTTGATATCACCTTCAGCCATTTCATCCACGAGCTGGGGGGGAATACGCGCTCGAGAAGATTTTGAACAGCGCCACAAGTTGGGAGTTGGCCCCGCAATTGAGACCAAAGCGTGTTTGCAAGTGTTGTGCCCCAGTGCCGGCTAACGCGTCATTGTTGGAAGGCTTGGGCTTGGAAGAGATCCTGCAGAGTTGACACAGAGGAGCTAGCATGTTTGCATTATTATGAACACCCAAACCCAGAAACCCGCCGGCTGCATCTTTGCCCTGGGTCTTTTTGATGGACTGAATTCTGCCGCTAAAGCAGCGCTCGTCGGCACCATCCCACCAGACGCTCCTCTCTCCTCCTCGCGGCACATTTTCATTCGTCCGTCGTGGGGGCAACTCAAGTAAATGCGAGCATTTAGACCCGTTGCTTGGGCCCGGCATTACTCGCCCTCTTCACATTGGGTTAACACTGCGATATTTAGACGGTCTGCAGGCCCACCCGTCGTCCGCCTGGCTTCCACGAGCATCAGAGCTGCTGCCGACATGGATACAGTTAATACCACCGACCGACTCGCGCACCTGCGAGAGTTGATGAAGAGGCATGGCATAGATATATACAGTGCGTCGCTTGTTTAGCCTGCAGAGTTCTATGCCCCGCTGATTGATTGGTCAATAGTCGTCCCATCTGAAGACAGCCACCAGTCTGAATATATCGCGCCTTGTGACGCACGACGAGGTCAGGCACCGAGACAGAACCGGCCACTGCCCATGCTAATAGCGTACTAGAGTATATCTCTGGTTTTTCGGGTTCTGCGGGGTGTGCGGTGATAACTCTTGACAAGGCGTCCCTAGCCACAGACGGACGATACTTTAACCAGGCTGAAAAGCAGCTAGATGGTAACTGGGAATTGTTGAAGCAAGGGCTGCCAGATATCCCAACCTGGCAGGAATGGTAGGTGGTAAGGGCAACCTCCTCACCCCGAGTGTGGCTGATTGTGACAAGGACAGCCAGCCAGTCCGATGGGGGAAAAGTTGTAGGAGTCGACCCTACAGTCATCACAGCTCGTAATACACCCGTGCGTCGTTTCGTTTACCATTGTGCGTTTCCTAACGATAACAGCCGATGCGCGTAAGCTCTCAGACAAAATCCAAAAGAAAGGCGGGAAGGCGCTGGTTGGGGTGAAAGAGAACCTCGTGGACACTGTCTGGGGCAATGACCGACCCCCCCGACCTAACGAGACTGTTAAGACTCTAGGTGTTGAGTTCGCCGGCAAAGAGTTTAAAGACAAACTGGAAGACTTACGTAAAGAGCTAGAAAAGAAAAAGAGCCCCGGGTTTATCGTTTGTACGTTATACAATCCTTCCTAGGAGTTACAGCCGCCCATACTTACTGGGCCGCTCAGGCATGCTGGACGAGATCGCGTGGCTTTACAACCTCCGTGGGAGCGAGTACGTATTGGCTCCCTTACTTGAGACCTGAACACTGGGTAATAAGACTTGTTAGTATACCTTACAATCCCGTTTTCTTCTCCTATGCTATTGTCACACCCACAACGGCTACTCTCTACATCGATTCCGCCAAGCTTAGCGACGACGTGGAATCCCACCTAGGCGATACTGTTACGATACGGCCCTACGAATCAATTCAGGAAGATGTCAAACTCCTAAAGGAAACTCTCTCGGCTGATCCAGTGGCCAGTGAAGACTCATCTGTCCCAACAGCAAAGGCTAGGTTTCTAATATCAAACAAGACATCATGGGCTCTGAGCGAAGCTTTAGGTGGAGAAGAGAAGGTGGAAGAAGTCCGCAGTCTCATCGCTGATGCAAAGGCGGTCAAGAACGAGACCGAACTCGAAGGGATGAGAGCCTGCCATATTCGGGATGGGGCGGCGCTCATTGAGTACTTTGCCTGGCTGGAGGAGGAGCTTATTGTGAAGGGGACGAAGCTAGACGAAGTTGAGGCGGCAGACAAGCTCGAAAAACTTCGCTCGTTTGTCCTCCGCTGCCCAAACTCCACCTACATTGATTGCTAATTGCTGTCAGAAAGCACGATCATTTTGTGGGCCTTTCGTTTGATACGATTTCGTCGACAGGACCCAATGCAGCTGTCATACATTACAAGCCAGAAAGGGGCAATTGTTCCACAATAGACCCTAAAGCGATATATCTCTGCGACTCTGGTGCACAGTACTTCGATGGGACTACCGACACGACCCGGACTTTACATTTCGGTGAGCCAACAGAGATGGAGCGGAAAGCTTATACCCTAGTATTGAAGGGCAACATCGCATTGGACCGAGCTGTCTTCCCAAAAGGAACGAGCGGTTTCGCGCTAGATACTCTGGCGCGGCAGTTTCTGTGGGAAGAGGGACTGGATTATAGGCATGGTACAGGGCATGGTGTTGGATCATACCTGGTACATCAAACTCGGAAACCCCTTCTTAATAAGATGTTAACATATCTATAGAACGTTCACGAGGGCCCTATAGGCATAGGTACACGGATTCAATACTCAGAGGTTGCCCTCGCTGCTGGAAACGTGCTTTCTAACGGTAAGTTTGGCTTTTGATCGAGCCAACGCACTTGCTGATAGTGGTATAGAGCCTGGTTATTATGAAGATGGATCTTTTGGTATACGAATCGAGAGTGAGTTGTAGCCTCATGGCCCGGTGTGGTTATCGGCAGATCGCTAATCAAACTAGATATTATCATGGCGAGGGAGGCCGCAACCAACCATAGGTTTGGTGAAAAGCCATACCTGGGCTTCGAGCATGTAACCATGGTCCCGATGTGCCAGAAACTGATCGATGAGAAGCTTCTGTCGCCGATAGAGAAAGACTGGGTTAATAAATACCACGCGGAAATATTTGAAAAGACAAAGGGCTTCTTTGAAAATGACGCTAGAACTCTGGGTTGGCTGAAGAGGGAGACTGATCCAATAAGTTAGGGTAGCTGCCTTTTTTTTTCTTTTTTCAGTGTAGCCCTGGGGTATAGGTAGTCGGTGGGCGTCAATGCTGCTAGTAGTTGTTTTTAGAAAGCAAGAGGTCGGCCTTGTTCGCAGCAGCGTCTTTGCTGGCCAAAAATGTGCAATTGAATTTTTGTGTTTTGTGCGCATTTTGTATAGGGAGTGAGTGAGTGAGTATATGTTACATGTACTGGTATGAGTGGTATGAGTGGTATGTATGGTATGTATGCATGTATGCATGTATGTATGTCTGTACGTCTTGTATGTCTTGTATGTTTGCCCCAGACGCGTCCAATCCCACCTCCGTCTGTCAGTTTGCACTGTTTACTACTGTTTGTTTGCATGGACATTCTTCTTCTTCTTCCTTTTCTTCCCCAAACAGCAGAACAAAACAAAACAGAACGAAACAAAAACAAAAACAAAACAAAACCAAACCAAACCAAACCAAACCAAACCAAACAAAGCAAAACAAAAACGAACCAACCACCATCTACCAGTCACCATCCTTATCGTCAACATCACCACCACCCACCACCGCCATCCTCACTCCATCCCTCCTCATCCACCCCCCACCCACCCAAACCCCTCCTACACCCATTCCCCCTTCCCCCAAACATACTGACAATCAATCAAACTACCATGATAACGACAATAATGCACAGCAACGCGGCGGTATCCGGGCTGCGCCTGCTCTCCTCTGGCGCGATTAGTCGCGGTAGCGGTTCTGGCAGTGGCGGTGGTAGCAGCAGCGGCGGTGGTAATGGTGGTGCGGTTTCCCTGGCGTACGATCTCCAGCAGCCGCCGCTGGTCGCACAGTCCTGTGCGCGGCCGATTCTGTTCATGCATGGGCTTTTTGGCTCCAGGGCGAATCATAGGGGGATTGGCAAGTAGGGCATGCCCTTGTTCTGCCTCTTTTTTCTTTTATTTATTTTAATTTTTTTTTAATTTTTTTTTAATTTTATTTATTTATTTGTTTACTTATTTATTTGGGGGAGGCGTTTCGTGGCTGATCTTTCTCTCTCTCTCATTAGAATGCTCGCGCGAGACCTCCAGAGGCCGGTATATGCAATTGTACGTATTAAGGATTGGGTTGGAGAGGAGGAACGGAGGGGGGGGTGTGATGTTTGGTGTTTTTTGGTTAATTTTTTTTTATCTTTTTGGCAACGGCTCATCTTAGTTCATTACAGGATCTCCGGAACCATGGGGACTCGAATCACCATCCGAGACACGACTACACTGCGATGGCACAGGATGTCGAGGGCTTTATTGATCAGCACAAGCTCGGCTCCGTGACCCTGATCGGCCACTCCATGTGAGCACTCCCATATCTAGTCTTTTAACGCCAGACTGACAAAACACTTTTTAGGGGAGCCAAAACCGCCATGGCTGTTGCTTTGCGGTCACCGCACTTGGTGACGAACTTCGTCTCAGTGGACAATGCCCCAGTTGATGCTGCCCTACGCAGTGACTTTGCCAACTATTTGAAGGGCATGCAGAAGATCGAAGCACGCCAGATCACCAAAAGGAGCGAGGCCGATGAGATCCTTAAGGAATTTGAAGAGGTTCGTGTTATTACCCCCCCTCCCGTGTTTGTTTAGAGGCGAACATAGATTTGATGAAGGTGATGATGGCTAATGGCTAATGGCTAATGTCTCTCGTGAATAAAATCAAGTCCCTCCCCATTCGGCAATTCCTCCTCACCAATCTCGTACGCTCTTCCGAGGGCTCTGGAGCCTACAAGTTTCGAATCCCCATTGGGATTCTCGCATCCGCACTTGAGAATATCGCTGACTTCCCCTTTCATAACCCCGACACCACAAGATATGAAAAGCCGGCTTTGTTTCTACGCGGCACCAAAAGCCACTACGTGCCAGATGACGTGATCCCACTGATAGGGAGGTTCTTTCCTAGGTTCCAGTTGAAAGACATCGAGGCCGGGCATTGGCTTGTTTCAGACAACCCGGAAGCATTTCGAACGGGTCAGTGGGGCTACTGCTGCTGCAAAAATCACCCCCAAGGTTGGGTGAAAATGCTAACTTGGAGATAGCTGTCGTTGAGTTCCTGGAAGCCGAGGAGGAATGATGAATAAAAAGACTAGTAATAGTAGTAGTGGGGGTATCGTACATGATCAGCGGGGAAGGTGTACATAGATACATCCGATACGATTGAGATTAATCTAACTAGAGACGCCAGAAGGAAAAGCGACCAAGACGCCTCAAATGCATTTCCATGAAAAAACGCAGAGAGTGATTAGTATCCAAGACATGTCTTAGCAAGAACAGGGCGCACTAAGACCACCCGCACCTCCACCTCCACCTCCACCTATAGCTATCGTTTCCCCACCAGTCCGCGGCGCATTCATCAGCTGCGGGCTGCTAACAATCTTATTGACCAATTCGATGAAGGGCCTCCGAACATTCTCCCGCGTCTTTGCACTAACTTCACAGAAGGACGAGCCATGGCGCTTAGCCAACGCCTCTCCCTCCTCATACTTGACCGATCTGGACGCCGTTTTGTCAAGCTTGCTTCCGACCTAGCGCGGAAAGAGAAAGACAAAAAAAAACACAAGTTAGCCTCTTGTATATATGTGCGTGTGTATAATAAATAGAACAGAATAGACATACCAAGTACGTAACAACCCCAGGCATGGCATTAGCCTCTGCCTCGCGGAACCAAAGATCCATGGCGAGGAAGCTCTCTCGATTCGACATGTCATACACCAGAATAACGCCGTGTGCGCCGCGGTAATAGCTGTTGGATAGCGTGCGGAATCTCTCTGCGGATATATAGATATGTATAAATATGAGTTGGTAGTGGAAGAAAGAAAGAGAGAAAGAAACACCCTCCCTCCCTCCCAACCCCACCCAAGATACCAACCAAGAGAGAGAGAGAGAGACTTTATTCAAAAGACAAAAGTAATTTACCGACCCTGTCCTGCGGTGTCGAGCAGGTTTAGGCGGTAGGGCGTACCGCGTACTGACATTTTCTTGAGCTGGAATGCGGAGAGAGAGAGAGGAAACTTGTCAATGAGGGGAGTCTTTTTTTTTTCTTTCTCTTTTCTTCTTCGTGAAGCTCACGAGAGAAACGGCGCGGGGACGCTTGCTCACTTTGAAGTCGACGCCGATTGTTGCGGTAGAGGATTCAGAGTCGAAGAGGTCATCGCAGTATCTGATCAGCACTGTTGACGGGCGTAAGCATTCCGACTGGGCCAAATCGCAGAAAGCTTCCCTCTCGGACGTACAGGCGCTCTTTCCGGCACCAGAAGGGCCTATCAGGAGAATCTTCAGCGTTGGCAAAGACTCGTCCGATGCCATTTAGGATACGAGACTGGCGGGGAGGCGTGGGAGCGATGGTGAAGCACTTTGGTGTTTTTATTTACACAGTAGTTTCGGTGCTGGGGGAAGGTGAGAGCAACAGGTCTTCAAGTTCTAACGATGATGTAATATGTCATGTGATGATGAACGGAGGAGACTATTGCTATTCTCATTTCTTGCTTTGTTGGCATTATGGCTCACACCCGAGATAGAAACAAAAGTTTTAGCCTCTCGCCCTTCTTTACACGCTCTCCAACACAGTCTCCTTGAATTCTCGCTCGACCTGAAACGGGCAGAAAATCAGTCAAGCATTTTATGTGAGGCTTCCAGGGAGAACACACCTTTTGTCCCTGCTCATCGGTATTTGACTCCCCGTGAAGGTTGAGCAGTGCGCCAAGGTCGAACTTTGGCGCTTTCAGTAACTTCACTTTTCGGATATGGACCTATTCTTTTGTTAGTAAGATTTCAAGGAAAGGCTAGTCTTTCAGCCGCCGTTTTGGTAGTGTGTGTTTACATATTGTAGGGGATATATCCCTTGTGTTGCCTTCTCGATTTCACGCCCGATGACTTCCGGGATTAACTTCGCCGTTAACTGAGATAGTGTGCAGCTGGATGCCTCTCGTTGGATAATTTCTACCATCTTCTTGCGAATTGCACGAATCTGTGAAGAAGCTGCATATGTGGTCTTTTTGATCTGGTTGGGGCGACGTCTGGTGAAGGCGATTGCGAAGAGACGGAGGAGGTAGTCGTCGGTAGTCTTGACAGTGATATTTGCTTCGATGAGAGTTTGCCACTTGCGAACAAGAGATCGCAGCTTATCCGATGTGAAGTCGAGGCCATGGAAGTTGGTGAGGCAGTTCTTGCCCTGTACTTCATCCACCCTCAACTTTACTTTTCGGAACGCATGGTCCTCATCCTTCTGCAGGTCTGCCAGCGAAACTTCAAAAATCCTTCCCTTCAATGCGTCGTTTGCGTTCTTCAGGCCAGTAGTACGGTTAACAAGGGTCTTTCCGACACTGGAGCACTGTAAGCCTCATCTCTCAGCCATGCATTTCAGCGGGGTGTACGTACTCTCGGATTTGAAACGTAGACGGTGCCTAGGTACGAGAGGTTAGCAGGATGCACTGCAAGGAGAATGTATACCAAACCTTGACAGAAAACCAATCCTTCCTCTGGAACGGATCCTGTGCCTTCTTTTTTAAGCCTTTCTTGCCTTTAGACAAGCGTTTATTTCTAGATGTGCGTCAGTCGCAGCTCGCCTTACTGAGTATCAAAGAAATTGTGGTTTGGTGGAAAACAGACTCACTTTCCGACAGCCATGTTTTAGATTTCCCACTAGCTCCAGGGCTGGTTGAAACCCGCGTTCTGATGCTGGCAACTGCTAGTTGTGGGTTGCGAATTGGATGGACGCGGAGGGTTCAAGCGAACGGTTTGTGAGCCCTTGGAAAGACAGTCCCAGTGCCAAGGCTGAAACTTGCAGAGCCGCACCGTATTCTCCCGACCATTTGGTGCCCCCAAGTACGAAGCACATGTACATGTACATACATAACCGACATGATTCGCCCTAACTACAGGCTACAACTAGGCTTTTGTGCTACAGGAGGAGGGTCTCAAGCTATGGATTCGACAAATCACCAGAGTTGATTTGGAGCACAATATTTAGCAGATCTATAAGCGTTGCTCCGATTGTCGTCAAGGGCACGGTTAGACGACCGCGCGCTGCAGGAGAATCTGCGTATATTTAACTGTCGGTACATTTGCTTTACATCAATTGATTACCAGTTCCGCGCCGTATCGCAGACCAAGACCGCTGAGACTCCCCAAGCCCTGCAGAATTCATTTTGTTGCCTGTTGGTGCGCTCCCGGACGCAGCTGGTGCAGCCTGCAAAAGCCCAGGCCTCAATCTGGGCCTCTGGTTGGCAATTCTAGGCTTTGGCATTGGGGTCGTTTCAGCGCTTGAACGGTGCCGTGCTTAGGACAGCTGACGGTCATCCACCCATTCCGCCTAGTACCTTCTCGTTCTCATAAAGCTTGTCGTAGTCAGGAAAGCTCGTGTATTCGTCTGGTTGAAGGTTAGGGCGTCGGCGTTGCTGGAGCTTGAAAGGTGATATACCTTCTTTCTCCTGTGTGGCTCGGGGTAGGGTATATTGCAGAAATGAAAGGGAGAAGGACTCACTCCCAGTAGGAGGCGAGCCCGCCGGTGTAACGCAAGAGAGTGGCGGTGAACTGAGTGATGGAGATCCGCAATGGCTTGTGGTCGGTGATGTTGAGTTTGAGGTGGGCGGTGTGGACGCAACGCGCGTAAGCAGGATAGTTGCTGAGGATGTTGAAGACCTGGATCGATTCATTTCATGTTGAGACATGGAGGAATTATGCGCGGTCACTTCTGGGGGAGTAACCGTCGATGGAGTGAGCGTGGGCCGTCGTCCCTGCAATCTGGGCTGTTGAGTTTGTGGCGGCGGGAGGGATATGTACATGTTTGCTTAGGCAAAGAGACAAACAGGAAGTGATGGGTTCAGCCGTGATAGATATTAGACTTCTGCGCCGCAGGTGCCCTTAATGATTGACGATGAGATGGGTAGGAAGAGAGTTGCGTACTGCAAACAAGCCTTCCTGAGGTCGAGGCAATTCGTGGCGGATGCGTACGGATTTATCTACAAAGCAGGTGCTCAACCATTGAGAGCTCTCCGGGCTCCAAGCTAGAGGTGCCATCGCCCTTGTAGACGGGGTCCAAGGGTCTGGAGCAATAGCAATGATGCACTGGCGTGCTTGATGCGTTGTAGGTATCTGTTTGGCGCCTCGGAAGTCCGCCCGCCAGGCTCTTGCTGCACCGCGCGCAGTGGCTGGGTTCTGGGTGGGAAAACTGGCACATTTTTGATGATCTCGTGCCACACGTGCAATTTTTTCGACGTGGGTACTCTGTAGAGTCGTTGCTTTTTTTTTGGTATAACCCTGATGGGTGGCGTTCTGGGAGAGTTTAGTTTGGGAGGGAAACGGTCGTAATCGCTACAGCTTTTACGACACAACAATGCGTCAGGGCAGGCGATTCCTATCACATCAGCCGGGGGCTGCGCCCAACCAGACAGGTCGGACAGGTCGGACGGGTCCGGTGGTGCTGGTCAGAGGGAGAGGTGGAGAGGATCAAAGAAGTGCCCCGCGCCCGACAGGTCCGGGAGGAGCGACAGCGGCGGCGGCGGCAGCAGCAGCAGCAGCAGCGGAAAGCAGCGACAGCTGTCGTCGACTGGGAAATAAACCGACTTCATCCGGTGCTGACAGCCATTCAGGGCGCGGCAGACGGCAGAATATGCAAATATGCAAATATGCACTTTGGGCATGCGAGCCAGAAACTGGAGGAACAAAAACTTGGCTTCATGCTTGGCGCGGTGGGTTTGGATCAACAACATATTGCGGGGTTGGGGGTTGGGCATATCTGCAGCATTTCCCGGTTTAAAGACCGACCCAAACTGAGCATTGAGGGAGACTTGGTCCGGATTGCGGAGCATCTATCTAGATTCTAGTCCAGTACGAAAACTAGCCTGCGGGCGGGGCTTTGCTGTCCGCCACTTGTATCTTCCGCTCCGGAGTTATTCTACCCACCATCTGCTGTTCTATTATAGTCGTCCCCTTAACTCTGCAGAGGCGCATCTTATTCCTATCGGAGGGGGGGCGTAGTGATAGCGGCACCACGTCTTGTCGACTTGACTTGCCACATTCATTTAATGCTGGTAGGGATTAGCATGATCGTCCCGTTGTAAAACAATGTAGCAAAAGAAACTCATCGATTTCGCATACATCAATATCTTCCCACGGTCGGCCCTGAACGTTTGATAGCTCATCCATAGTCATTGCCTTACCCGTAGTAACTAAACGCGAGTCAGCTGCATCACAAGTAGAGTTCAACGGGCCCTCAGCAGTAGGGTACTCACAATATCCGGCGTGTATTTTCGCATCAATCTCCACTCTGCTGTCCTCCGGTATCAATTCATCGGGAATGGGCACCCTTTCATGAATCGGTATGCCTTGCTCAACAATAGCATCGTGTTTCATGCTAACCACGATTAACAAAGCGATTTCTCCGATAGGGGGGATTTCTTGCATCGCACTTACTTCGACATGCTCAGCATACGGTCGATTTTCGTGATACCCAGCCAATGCAAAATCTGTATCCCCCACAACAAATTAACCCAACGTCCAAGCTAGTGTGGGGAAAAGGGACGACCTTACATCAGGCATTAGAGCTTGAAACCGCATATCCTATCCGATAGTTAGCGTAATTCGGGACATTCGGTCGGGGATTAAACGTTTACCTTGACCCCTGCGATGTTCTCTGTTCGCTTGAAATATTCGCTCGCACCTGCAAGCCTGTTAGTCAACGGTAGATCATTGCAGCGTTTTAATAACCATACGATCAATCCCGCGTTTCCCTGGCGCCGATTTAGTTTCAAGTTTACTATATGTAACATCTGCTGTGAATGTTTAGACTTACGTGCGTTGTAAACCAAATACTTTGTTACCTCTCCTAAGGCTCTGCCCTCCTTGCGGAAGTAGATAACGACACCGCTGCCACCCTTCTGAGCTTCTTTGACTGCCTCCTCAACGCCAAAAATGAGGTAAGGCCGACAGGTGCAGATATCGGAACCGAAAACGTCGCTACCATTACATTCGTCATGCACACGGAGCGCCTGACGGACATTGGGGTCAGACATCTTCGCGGGATCTCCAAAGCAGTAAACCGTCAGTCCCCCAATTGGAGGCAGGAATAACTTTATGTCCCCCCTTGTTATTAATTCTGGAAACGAACCCCCGGTATTTTCGAACAACGCTCTACGCAGAGTCCCCTCGTCTGTAGAAGTGGGACAAATGTCAGAACAGTACACGGCAGACGCAGACCCTTGAGAGAGGCTAGTCCGATTTGGGGAGTATACCTATTCCGAATCTTTCTGCAACTCCGGGCAGATACCACACTGGCTCAACAGCAAATTTCGTGACAGCCAGTTCGCCAGACTGGTTGAGGCAAATTTTGCCGTCTGGAACTAACCTCCCCGACCTGACGCTTTGCTCTAACTCGGGTAGTTTCATGTGGGCTTTAGTAATAGCGATGGTTGGCCTGATATCGAGACCTTCTTTGTTAATCATTTCGTTGAAGAGCCACGGAGCCAGATGGCCAAGGGGGTCCATGGACACAATTTTCTTCGGATCGGCCCATTGTGGGAAAGGACCAATATTTACAGCGGGGTCGGTGTTAGTAAAGTCCGGCTTGTGATCCACCTTGAGATCATTGATGGCGATAGCGAGAGCATTATAGATTGAATACGAGCCACCGTGGGCGCCGATTGCTGCAGTATACAATAAGCCCCCAAACGGAGCACGGAATAAAGAGATATGGGCAAGAGATGCCTAATGGCGGGGGGAGTTCGCATACCATTACGTCTTCGAAGGGTACCATGGCTGCGAGAGACAACAACAGGACCTCTTTGTGAATGGTCTTTGTGGCCCCAATTCATAATTATAGGATCGATGCCCGCTTGCCCAGGATAGGTAGTAAGAATGATCCTCGAGGTCGCAGTTGGCCTCTTCCGGGCGGGAGTTGATGCTGACTCCTTGGCATCTTGGGCCGTTTCGGCCACTGGAAATGCGGATGTAGTAGAGCTATCCGGCCTCTGTTCCGGGAGAGAGCCCGCGGTATAGTTGAGGGCGATGGCATCGCTAGATATTCTATTTGCCGCAGCTTCACTCACCTGCTGGAGACCGGCGAGCACATCGACACGGCCGCTGATTAACTCAACGGTACGAGTGAGCTGTTGGAGGCCATCGTGCATTGACTTGATGGCTACAAGGATATCTGCCGGTGAGACTGCGTGCTCAGTGTTATCAGTGTCCGTGGGCAAAACCATTGTTGGATATAAAGGGTATGTGGCAACCGTGCCCTGTCCTTGCACAAAGCACTCTGTAGTTAGTAGTGTAGGGGGGGGGAGTACAGCAGTGCAGTAACCTGAGGTGTATTGCACGTGCGTGGTCCTTTGTTTGGGACACAGTCGGAGGTATTGACCAGGGACAACAAGAGGATATGTAATTGGTCTGACCCCACGCCACAAACAACCAAAAACGGTGCGCTTTTGTAAGGCAGAATCCAGCGGGAACAAGGCTTCGGCTGAGCGAATCACTCTCCCCACGCCGCTCATCTTTATTCCATGTTCTGTATCTACGCGCATCACGCAGGTACTCGAACTTCTAGTAGCAGATAGTCCGGCGATTGCAACTAGCTATGGGCAAACGGAAGAAATCTGCGCGCAAACCACAGGGGCCCAAAAAGGTTCGTTGTCTGGTCTCTCTCTTCCTGCTGATCGCCGCCCTGGCTGACACATCAAAGCGCGAGCCTCTCCCCAGCATATTTGCATGTCTCTTTTGCAACCATGAAAAATCGGTGGCTGTCAAACTAGACAAGAAAGTGGGCATCGGGCAACTGCAATGCAAAGTCTGCGGGAAATCTTTCCAATCAGGAATTAACTGTAAGTTCGTTCTCTTTCTACTCTGCTCACGCCCCGGATTACATGTGCTGATATTATTATGCGAGGTAGATCTATCTGCCCCCGTAGACGTGTACTCAGACTGGGTCGATGCCTGCGACATTGTGTCCGGGGCAGCCGACAACACTGAGAGAGATTCGGTTCCAACTTATCGCGGCCGAGGCACATTACCGGAAAAAGAACCACTGGAGAGGCTCGCAGGACAAGACGCTGACGAGAACGATGACTATGATGAAGAACAATATGTAGAGGAGTAGGACCGTATATTTGCCTCGATACAAGGCGTGATGGGGGAAGGAGGGTGGGGAGTCTTATTTTCGAGCGATTAGGGTGCATAGTGGCGTGCTTCCGCCCCTAAGATTTTATGCTTTCATCTTGTTGTGTCTCTAACGCCCTCTGTGTGCAGGGTGCCATCTCCGAAGGCCCAAAATAATAGAACTGGTTTCGGCATTTCAAACACTTACTGGACAATGGGCTCTCTTTTTGGCTCCGCTACATTCAATAAGGTAGGGACTATTGTGTCATGTGCAATTGCAGTGCAGACTCGGAATTCCGAGGTAGTACGGCGCAATCAGGAAGCACTGGGCTTCCTAGGATTCATGGGATGATGGGGGGTTCCTTCACATTGTATAGAATCGGTCCCCAAAATCGCCAAGGCCGGGCACAATATAACTATGATCTTAGCTGGAATTTGGCAATTAATGAGTCCAGACTTACTTCTTTTCATCCAGTCCCTGGTCAACAAAAGCTGTCACAACCCTGAGCTTAGGAAAGCGTTGAGCAAAGCTAGAGACTCCTTCCGGGCTAGCTATCAAATTCAAAAACAAGATGCGATCTTCGGGCACGCCTCGACTCTTTAGCACGTCAACCGCCATTGTGGCGGAACCGCCTTCGAGGCCGTAAGTACCACGACGCCGAGTATACCCGGGATGAACGTACCTGTGGCAAACATGGGGTCTAGCAGGAGAACCCATCTCTCAGCAATATCCTCTGGGAGTTTGTCGTAAAAGAGCTTCGGTTTACAGGTGTCTTCATCTCGTTGGATAAGGATCTTGCCGATCCGCACTGAGCGACAACAGTCGCGCAGCCCCTGCTCCATGGCTTCTCCTGCCCTCATTATGGAGACCCCGCATATCTTGCCTTGAAATTTCACGCCTGAGTACGTGCGGCCAACTGGCGTAGTAATTGTGTGCCCTACGACGGGCAAGTGGTTCAATCCCTCCTCAACAAGCAGACGAATGATGCGATTCGAGTAAAAGATGAAATCTGCCCGGGCGGTATTTTTGTCTCTAATCATACTATTCAAAAGCAATATCATGGGCATTGGTTAGGAAGCTGGAGGCAAAATGCGTAGAGGACGGAAGACAGAGTGAGAGGAAGGAGACACGCACGTCAGGAGGGCAATGAGCTGTGGCGTCTGAGGGAGGATGTGCACATTCTCGTAAGAAATGGGGTTTGAGACAGTCGCCGTGGGTTTCTGCTCAGCGGGTTTGTAGTTGGGGCCCACTTCCTGAGCCGGCGACTGTGGGTTGGCATTCAATGCCATGCTGCAGTCTCCTTGTGAATGAGACTCGTTGCTGTTGCCAGCTGGAAGCCGTCCCGGTCAAACCGATTCCTTGAAAAGGCAGGACACACTCTGTACAGAGGCGCACGTACGGCGTACTAGAGTACTTGTACAGAGCTTGTACATGTACCTCGCTCGTACTCTGCAGAATACAGAAGCAGCAGCAGCGTTGATAAGTGAATGCCCACTCCTTAAAGCAGCCACAATTGTTGCCCAAACGGCACTTCTGTTGTCGATCGAAACAACAATGGCAAAGGTCGACGGTTCTTGTCTTTGTGACTACCCCCGTTGTCTTTTGGGCGAAGCCGATTCCAGCTCATCCGCTCTCCATTCTCGCTATTAACATCGCATCTATTGTCTGCACTTCCTACTTTGCCTACGTTGCCTACATTGCCTACATTGCCTATATTGCCTGCATTGCCTACCCTTTTACCCTTTGTTCTCTCAGCTTCGCACCGGTTATACGTTGATTCGCGCCTCTTCTCTCTCGCACGCATGAAACACCCATCCGGCGTAAAACCGTGCGCTTTTCAGCTGCGCTTCACTCTTTGTTGCGGTTTTTAACGCATCTCACGGGTCGCCATGGCTACGCTCGATTCATCCCAGCCGCGCCGAAAGAGAGCGACGTACGGCAAACCATCGCACAAGAGAGTCCAGGGCTACAGTTACGATGATGTTTTCGCAGCGCCCCAGCGTTCGCAGGAACACGTCTGGGACGGGAAAGATGCTCTCTACGAGAGGAATCAACAGATGGCAAGCAGCCGGAGTCAAGTGGTGGGTTCGAGCACGGAAGCAAGGGTTCATGAAGCTCGTCCAAGTGCGGCAATATCTGTGGACCAGGAGCAGACCGCACTACCCTCGGGGAAGCCCAAGGTTACGAAGGGGAGCAGGCTCCGAAGCCCGTTCGATGGTCGAACCTCTGAATTGGCGTCCAACACAACTTCTAGTATATTCGACGTTCCTTCCTCCGAGGAAGAGATAGAAGCACATAAGGTCACCTCAAAGCGCACGTTCCCGGCCAGCCAATTCAGCCAAAAACACACTATTCTGAAGGCAAACAAGCAGGGCGACTTTGGCTTATCCAATACGGCAGAGTCAAATGGGCTCGAATCGCGCTCAGTTTCGTCCGCGCCGAAGAAGAGAAGGAAGGTTGATGCTCTTGTATCACAGCAAAGATCTCCATTTAGCCTAGATGAGGACGATTTGTTGAGGAAACGTATTTCTCCGGGGACTTCTGATGAGTATACTACAATCCCAGAGGTCATCTCTTCCCCTCCTGGGCGGGGGAAAGGTTATAAGGTCGTTCGAAGCCCGGGAAAGACAAACGCGCGACAGATTCAACCCCAAAGGGCAGCGCCGAAGCCTCAAGGGCAAGCAGCAAAGTCTCTCCCTCCCGAGCGACGTTTGGAAAGCTCGGCGCATTGCGCGAGCGATGGGATAGCTACGGAGGGATCGAAAAAGTACAAAGGTGCAGCGCTAGGGAGTAAATCACTCAAAGCAAAAGAAACGCTAACACCGGGTATACCCGGGTATGCAATTCCTACTCTCCCTACTCCGGAGCAGGTTTCACTTTCTCCCCACCAAATCCTAGATGGGGTCGTGCAATCTAATAGGGGGGGTCAAACCCCAGCATTGCCCATTTACAATGAGAAACCAAAGGCGGAACTGTTACCCACAACAACCCAGAACCGGAATGGCCTGGTAGCTCCTCGTCGAACTCACCGTTTGAAAAAGTTGCTCACCGAAGACATTTTAACAGAAGACAGCCCCGATAACTCCGGGCCAGTAAATCACGGTTTCCCGAGATACGGGCCTCTCGATCCTGAAGCCGCAGTGCCTGAGATCCAGACCCAGGATCTGCCTAGGAAGAGGCCTCGTCAAAGACTGATTGACTCGCTGGCCGTAGATATGCACGAATTCGCTCCTGGAAAGGATTCTATCGATAAGGATATAGGCATCGGTGACTCCGACCCCGTAGATTCTCAAACGCAATTACCAGTCATCGAGACACAGAATCTAGCAGAATCGCAACTACTCGGAGATTCGCAATGCTCCACCGGACTTCCAGGTACGGCCATCCCCATTATCACCAATGGGCCTCTAGTGAACCAGCGGGGCGGACCGAAGATCACTTACGCGCGACAGCGGTCATTCCTGACAGATGATATGCTCGATGGGACCTCACTATTTGATGCACCGCTTGATGTGGAATCTGGGACTCATTATCCAGGTGGGAGGAGGGGTGCTAGAGGCGATAGACCTTTTCCCGCTCAGCTCCAAAGCTTGTGCCAGGAGCAGGACACCGTTGATGATGCGAGCGGCGGGGCGATTAGGAGCATCCATGAGCTGCGGGAAGCCGGCGGCAACAAACGCTTTCTCGACGAGATGGAGTCACTCTTCGAAGATATCGAAGACCGTAGCGTTAATTCCCTATCCAGAAGGCGGAGCGCCTTACTTGAGCTTGGAAGCAAGCTTGCAGAAAAGTCCTTTGTCCGTCGGTTCGTTGAAAATAATCTCGGCCAGCGCCTACTCGTCCACTTAGACGCCGAACACGACGTAATCGTCAGCACTATTCTTGCCTCCGCTATTATCTTCACTATGGATGACGCTGTGGCAACCCATTCAATTCTCAAAATCCACCAAGAAGGTGCTGCGCAGATGCTTCTGCGGTTACTTGACAGCGACAGAGATATCTCCTCGACTGCCAGAGAGAGGCAAACAAACATGTCTAAGGTTGCCCAATCCTTAGTCTTTGACTTCCGCGAGCTCATCAAGAACTCGTCTATTTGGGAGGTCGGACCACCTCATCGAATATCTCCGCGGCTCATCGCACTAAGAGGCCTTGAGCTAATCATCCGGCAACTAAGAGAAGAGGGCGCTACCGGTCCTGTCTTACCACGAGAGACAACCGAGAAGATAGTCCAAGTTCTCGTCCCATTCTCAATGTGGCAGTCACAGAATGAGCCTACTGCTACGGATAGGGTCGAGCTTGAGTTGGCTCTGTCAATTCTAGAATCATGTGCAATTAATATGGGCTTTGCGCTCGATGAGTCAGTTCTAGCGGGACAATCGCTCGAGATAGTCTCGCGGATTCTGCCTGCAATTTGGCGCTGGACAGAGGATAATTTCAAGCAGATGATCCTACTAACACTTCGCCTTTATCTCAGTATTACGAATAATAGCCCAGTTATTTGCGACGTTTTCGCAAAGCCGGAAGTATTAAATGTACTCGTTGGTATAGTTCATTCGAAATTCGACTGCCTATCAGGGCACCTTGAAGAAGAGCAAAGGCTCTATGAGCTAGATGTTTTGGTTCTAGGCCTCGGCCTATTGATAAACTTTGCAGAGTTGAGCGATATGGCACGGCTCTCCGTCCTCAGCAGCGACGGTGACTGTTTACTGGAGGACCTGCTGCGAACTTTCCTTGAGCGGCTTGAGAAGGCAGCAGAGGTTAGATAGAACGATATGGCCTCATTTTCCGTAGTCTCTTTGCTAACCTGCGGCAGGCTGATTCGATGGAAGAGTCGCAGTCGAATGTCGCTTTTGGTTATCTCTCGGTGCTTCTCGGGAGCCTCTGCCAGAACTCTGACATTAGGGGGCGATTGCGATCGAAGCTACCGGGCGGAACACTGCAGCCACTTGTGTATGCTGTGGATGAATTCATTCAACACCATAGAAAAGTTGACGACCTTTATGACGGGGCAAGCGGGAGCGACTCGGAGAATGGATTCACCCAACGACTCCAGCTCGTGGTGGATCGACTGAGGCAGTCAGAGGGACTGAAGTGATTTGGCGGCATTTCCCCCACTGAGCGCTATATTGTAGTATCATGATCTGATCTTGGGGAGCGGGCGTAATGGCACGAAAGGTTGTGGCATATTTTCATCTAGTGAGCACTACAGGTTTATCGAGCGACTCGAGAGGAGGGTTTATTGCACATTTTCTAGAACATCTAACAGATATGCAGAGGTAGTGGGCGTTGGTGCTGGCTCTTCTGAAAATTCAACGCCGTCTCCCTCCTACGGGAGAAGCAAGTTGTTGTTGGCAAGTCTCTATGGGTACAAATGTTTTTTTTTACTTTGTTGTACAGTACAATCGTGGTAAGGAAGAAGTCATTGACATTTTTGCTGATTCTCGTGGGATTTTCCACCCCATTGAAGGAAAAAAAAAATTTTTTTTTAAGAGTAAAAAGTATTAGCAAACAACCCCCAATCAATACCCGTTTAAATGGAAAAAAAATTTAAAAAATTTAAAATAAAAAAAAATAAAAAAACTTTCAAGAAAAAGAAGTTTTTGATATATCAAAAAGAATCTGCTGTATGTAGTATTACATGGTACATTATACATATGTACTTGTACATGTACAAAGCTAGTAAGTAAGTCCCGTAATATTATTAAATAAATTGCCACTTTTTTTTTTATTTTTTATTTTTTATTTTTTTTTTCTTTACATTTATTTCCACAATTTTTTCAAAATGAATTTTTTTATTTTTTTTTATTTTTTTTTTATTTTTTTTTTAGAAGATACTTTTTTTTTCTGTTCTTTTGTATAAGAATGGGGATGTTTTTTTTTTTTCAGTTGTGAAGGGATATATATATATGGTTTGAGGTGTTTATATACTTGTTTTTCTATGGTGGTGGTGGGGTGGGGGGGGGAGAGAAGACTTCTTATCAGGCTTTGCTTGGCACATCGGCAATTTCTCATGGAGCTTTTTTTTTTTTTTTGCCGACTTCCCCCCACTGCTTTATATATATATATATATATATATATATACATACACATATATACACACGCTCCAAAAACATGCCTGCTCCGCCTATGCAACGGAAGATTGCTGTCGTTGGCAGTCGGTCAGTCGGTGAGTTTGTTTGGCTTCTTTTGGCCTCTTGTGGCCCGCGTGCCGCCGCCGGCTCCTAACATTGTTCCAAGGCAAGTCCTCACTTACGGTCCGTTTTGTCGATGGCCACTTTGTGGAGAGCTACTATCCGACCATCGAAAATACCTTTAGTCGCATCATCAAATACAAGGGACAGGACTTCGCGACGGAAATCATTGATACGGCTGGGCAGGTAAGAGTTCGGATTCCCGATTCTCACGACCATAGGTATTGTGGCCAAGTTCCCCACAGCCAACAAGTAATCAATTTATTGCACCAACTAGGACGAATACAGCATCCTGAACTCGAAGCACTTCATTGGCATCCATGGATACATGCTTGTATACTCTGTTGCGTCGAAGCAATCATTTGAGATGGTGCGGATTATACGAGACAAGATATTAAATCACCTTGTACGTCACTCTTTGAATGAGTAGGTAGGCAGGCAGAGGGAGAGATGGAGAGAATCTCAAACACTAAGGGTGTTGCTGACCGTTACTACCACTAGGGTGCGGAGTTGGTGCCCCTAGTGATTGTTGGTAATAAGAGTGATCTCCGACCAGAACAACGACAGGTGACGAACGAAGATGGTAAGCGTCTCGCAGAGGAGTTTAACTGTGCATTGACAGAGGCGAGCGCGAGATATGATGAGAACGTTTCAAAAGCCTTCGAGCTTATGATCGCAGAGGTTGAGAAATTTTCAAACCCAAGCCAACCACCCAGCGGCTCCAAATGCAACGTCATGTAGGATTGCGATGCTCACTGGCGGGAAGATAGAGGGTGAGAGTGCGAATGTGTGTGAGCGTAAGTGGGTGAACGAGTGAGAATGTGGTCTCCGGTAGCATGGAGCATCCTTTTTAGAAGCCATAACCACCAGGCAAGGCAGGTGTAGCTGTACCTGTTAATTATTAGAGAATGAGTAGTAGCAAGGGCGGACTGTTGTGGGTTTTTACCAACCATCGGTATTTTGTATCTAGCACTAATCTCATTCGCACCTGTCTTTCGCAACCGACATTTTGGAGAATGTAGGACTTGATATGGCGGCTGATATGGCTGATATGGCTGATGTGGCTAGTGTCATCCAGACCCTGAATGTCGGACTGCCTATATTTTGGCAAGTACATGTAGTATTCACATGTAAGGGGGTTTCTATGCCCGCTGTTGTTAAAGGCGTGCCCCCCCTAACCGCTCAGGGCAGCAATCCGAAGTCCATTGGTCAGGGGGGTTTTGGCGTGAGGCCGCATTTTTATAACCACGGCGTGCCGTTTCAGCCCCACCTCTAAACACTACACCCCTCACCAACGAGTCCTGTACAACAACAACAACAGCCGTTCCACGAACGCTCCTGACCCGCGTTCACAATGCTCGATGTACTCGACTTTATCGCGGACAAGGGCGGGAATCCCGAGAAGATCAGGGAGAGCCAGCGGCGTCGCAGCGCTCCAGTAGCAGTAGTGGATGAGGTTATCGCCTTGTACGAGGATCACCGAAAAAGTACGTTGCGGCCGATTCACAGCATCCATGGATCCTAACGGTTCACATGTAGCGAAGTACGAGACGTCCCAGGTCAATTCGCAGATCAATGCAACCCAAAAGGAAATTGGCTCGAGGAAGAAGGTACATTTTGTCACCGCTCCACCAGCCGACCACAATTGACTGTTCGGCATCCTTTTAGGCGAAACAAGATGCTAGCGACCTGCTAGAAAAGAAGGCAGATCTAGAGAGAGAGAAGAAGGCTTTGGAGGACCTAGTTGCACAAAAGGACACCCTATTGCGGAAAAAGATCAAGACTATTGGCAATTATGTCCATGATTCCGTGCCTGTTAGCAATGACGAGGTTAGACAAACCTTACAGTCTTGCCTGCAACTCCCTCCCTTCCTCTCTACTTCGCTAATTCACCGGATAGGAAGATAACCCTATTATACGAGAGTGGGCACCTGAGGGAACTACAGTTGAAAAGCGAGAGTGTCTCTCCCATCATGAGGTCTTGACGCGGCTCGATGGCTATGATCCGGAACGTGGCGTCAAGGTTGTAGGACACCGCGGCTATTTCTTGAAACAGTATGGAGTGTTTCTGAACCAAGCCCTAATAAACTATGGGTTGGAATTTTTGTCCTCAAAGGGGTACACTGCAATTCAGACACCGCAGTTCATGCTGAAGCAGTATATGGCGAAGACTGCCCAGCTTGAGCAGTTCGACGAAGAGCTCTATAAGGTAGTGGATGGAGACGAGCAGAACGATAAATATCTAATTGCGACTTCCGAGCAACCGATATCTGCTTTCCATGCGGACGAGTGGTTGATAGAGAAAGAATTACCAATCAGGCATGTCTCGCGCCTCGAAGCTCTGGCTATAGCTAATGGTGGATTAGATATGCAGGCTACAGTACTTGCTATCGTCGAGAGGCGGGCTCGCATGGAAAGGATGCCTGGGGGATTTTCCGGGTGCATCAGTTCGAAAAGGTTCGTGCACTGTTACTTACCCAAGGGCCTTACTCACTTCACTATGTAGGTCGAGCAATTCCTTCTAACAGCACCTGATAACTCGTGGAGCGCTTTTGATGATATGATTTCAATATCCGAGGAATTCTACAAGTCGCTCGGCATTCCCTATCGGGTTGTCTCAATAGTTTCCGGCGCTCTGAACAACGCAGCTGCAAAGAAATACGACCTCGAGGCATGGTTTCCATTCCAAGGGGCATACAAAGAGCTAGTATCATGCTCCAATTGCACCGATTATCAGTCGCGGGCTCTTGAGATTAGATGTGGCACCAAGACCCAGACGGATGTGAAGAAGAAATATGTGCACGCACTGAATTCGACCCTGTGTGCCACAGAGCGGGCACTGTGCTGCATCCTAGAGAATTTCCAGACTGAGGATGTAAGTCTTTCTAACTCCTGTGCCAGACCACAGTGCTAACTGCTTCCCTCCGGATCTCTAGGGATTCAAGGTCCCCGAGCCGCTACGAAAATACATTCCTGGGTCGCCAGAGTTTATTGGTTTTACAAAGGAGCTTCCGAAAGATACCACCTCTCAGAAGTTAAAGGGAAAGGCAGAGAAAGCGGCCACCAAGACTGGATTTGCAGAGGGCAAAATTGCAAGCCTTAAAATTTAGAGTCCTCCCCTTTAAAGCTCCATAGAAGCATCCACCACCAATGTATAGACATTCCAAGAGAGACGCATTTGCCATCGCCTGAGTCCCTAGCACCGGAAGGAGAAGGATACTTGTGTGTAGTATTTGGTGTGAGAAGCATTTTGTCCAGTGACTACTACGCGGATAAGCGAAGGCACTCGACGACACAGTGTTCCCCAAAACACCACGACTCCCGCTACACAACATGCATGCCGGCTTGTGCTCCTTGGGATATGCGACGTCGATGAGTTCTATGAGTCCAGCTGCATGTGTTTTTGCCACTTCGAATAGTGGGCTGTAGTGTTTTGACCAGACAGTAGAATAGTGAATGCGGGGAGCTGACCGTTGACGGTCCGGGCTTTCGACGCTGCGTGGAAACACCGATTTGCCATCCGGCCACAACTGAGGACCACAGATCAGTCAATAGATGGATGAGAATTTGGTGTCTGAGTGCCCCTTTTGCGGCCTTACAGAAAATGACCAATACAGTTGTCTGCTCCACATTGAGACCTTCCACGCTGAGGGTGAATCACCGTTTGTGGTTCGGGATCCTAGCCAGGAGAGGAACGGTGATCACACAGAATCTAGGATAGAGGGCTCTGAAGACTCCGAGGGCGATTATGTCGACTGTCCTGAGGAAGGCTGTGGGGAATCAGTCCTACTGGTTGAGCTGCAAAACCATACCGACCTGCACCTTGCTGAGAAGATGGCCTACGATGGCACCGAGGAACTGCCGGGCAACGACGCCGGCCGCTCGAGAAAGAACCAAAATCTGGACCAGCGGTTGGAGACGCAGTTCAGCGCCAAGATACCGGACGCTCCCCGCGATCGAGATAGTATGGGCTCAAGCTCTGGGGGACATCAGTCCCGACACCAGTCCCGACACCAGTCCCGACATTATAGGCATCAACCGCCAGGCTGGAGAGATCTCCTCAATATCCCTGGCCCCAGAGGTCAGAGCTCGAAATCTGCCCTACCTCCTAGCGGTGGTTGTAAGCGTCTTAGCGTCAGTATTCCCTTAAACTTCTTTTTGCGGGGCCTAGGCTGATTTTATGTAGAAAGCGGAGCTTGGGCCACACGCGAATGAGGACCAAATGCCAGGTTGGTTGAGGAGGCAGTTGGAAGAAGGTGGCAAGGTCACTATCAGCAACCAACTCAGGGCAGATGGCACTCTAGAACGTGTTGTCTCGGTTGCTAACGAGACAAGAGATATTATGCCAGTTCTCGCACAGTTCTGCGAGCAAGACAAGAGTGTGGAGGAGGTCTTCTTGTGCCACCCAGGAGTCAAGCATGTAGTGAAAATGTGGCACGAAGGTGGCTTTTGTGGATACCGGAACATTCAGATGCTAATATCATACATACAAGCAGCAGAGTCTCAGGGGGCCGAGCACTTTCAGGGCCGGCTACCATCTATATTGAAATTGCAAGACCTAATTGAGGAAGCCTGGGATAAAGGCATTAATAGTTCTGGGAGGATAGAAACGGGCGGTATTAGGGGAACCAGGAAATATATTGGTACTTCAGAGGTAATTAGCTTTGAGAGAGAACAGTCGAGGTGCGTGCTGACTACGGCAGGCTCAAGCCTTGTTCATCAGCCTAGGGATAGAGTGAGAGGCTCGCTCTCCGTCTTGCTCCTAAGGGCTTTGTTGACATCCATGCAGCTGCGAAGCAGGCGCTTTTACCAGGACCGCCAATGGCCACGCTCGTCGCCAGCTCCTTCAATCCGTCCAGGAGTATTTTACTTCTGGGTGCGAGCAACTTCCACAGAAGGTGCGGAAGACTAATCTCCCTCCTCTTTACTTACAACATAGAGGTAAGCGTGGCCCTGCAGCGGCCAAGATTAGCTTCAGAACTCCATAAGCTCACCACACAAGGACACTCTCTGACGGTTGTTGGTCTTGAAATAAGGGGGGACGGAAGTCGAAATCTACTTGTTTTTGACCCGATGTTCAAACCATCACCTAACGTCTTGAGGCTGCTTGGAAAGAAGTTCATCAGTAGAAGACCAGACAAAACCCTTCATGCTTTTAGAAGAGGTGAGGTGTACTTGCGCAGGTTTAGAGAGTTTGAAATTCTCCGGTGAGTTTTTTTTGCAAGTACTGGGTCAAAAATCACGCAAACTAATATAGAGAAGATTAACTCCCCCCCTAAGTGCCTATCCAGCTCTACACCCATGCACTACGGGTACCGCCTCAAGTAATGTTAGCTCGGCGTAGTGCGTTCGCTGGTTTGGGATAGTCTGGCATCGGCCTTGCTCAATGACACACATACAAATCAACGCGAGAAAACTACCGGACACATGAAAACAGTGAATACGCCCCACCACACCAACGTTACTTATGCCACAGCCTAACCACCCCGCTATTCAGGAGGGCATTTGAGTAGTCTAGAGCACAACGGGATACCAAGGGTTCACATTCAGCGTTTGGTTCGGGGAATTCATTAGCTATGTAGGGCATAGTATTCGACCGAGCTTAACGCCGCGCCTGCATATAACAATGCGTCTCGCCCGTGATACAAATTTCGATGATTGTTTACTAGATATTTTCGCCCAGTCACCATTTCAAGGTAGTTTCCGCCGTCTAATTCTCACACGAACGTCGGTCTTTGGTAGGGCAACGCCCGATGCTCTGACGCGATGGGGAATCTGCCAGCCACCCGCACCTACCGGCTCAAAGTCCCATAGAGCAATGATGCCTGCGACACAGGCGAGCACCTCAAACTCTGCAAAGAGCTTTCCCTTGCAAATCCCCAAACCACCTCCATAGGGCCTAAGGGTCCCAATATCCGCTTCAGCCGTCCCATCCGGCTTCTGAGTGAGGAACCTTTCCGCCATGAACGATTCCGGCGATGGGAAATACCTCGGGTCGGACTGGTGCGCTTCAGAAGGTATACTGACAAATTCGCCTGTTTTCAGGGCAAACGACCTAGTGCCCCCTAGCCCGTCCTTTCCATGCTCTGTGATCGTGAAGTCTTTGACAATACGCTTGATGGACCAAGTTGCGGAATCAAAACGGAGGGTTTCGAAGTAGCAGGATTTCAAAAGGGGACATTCCCCCTTAAGTCCCGCTAGCGATATCTTGAGTATTGGTGGCGCTGTTAGGCCGAGGATATTATCCGGTTGAGATGCCTGGACGTGCGGCTCCACTTCAGCCCGGATGCGGTCCATCAAGTTTGGAGTAGCTAGAATATGTAGGACCATCCAGAAGCATAAGTTGTTCGCGTTAGCATTCATCCTGTAGCGAGTTAGCTAGGATGCAAGACGGTAGTCCTAAGTGTGCGGGTGCCCTACGCCCATAGTATCGCCACATCAGAGCGAAGATGTGGCGGGATATTTGCGTCTCTCCACACTCGATGTCTCCCTTTCATCACATCACTAACGTCACTGAAGTCTCTCCACTCGGGCCCGGGATTTCCACCATCTTCCGCCAGATCCATTGCGACGTGAAAGTCGGAGATTCGACGGTTGAGCTTATTCTGTGCCCGAAGGGCTCGACCTAGCGATGGTATAGGAACCCAGCGGGGTATGCCTGCAGCTAGGTACATAAGGCCATATTCTAGATCCCAGATATCTCGCAATACCTCCGGATAGTAGTCCATGAATGCTTGCCCCATTAGTGATGGCGTGGCTACATGCCCCACGAAATTGCGTAACAAAGAGAAGAGATTGGCTTCCACAGCCAAATCAGGTTCACCTGTATCCTTGAAGCCGTGCCAAACGTCCACGTCGCTCTCCCGTTCCCAGAGGCTCTGATCGATTGGACTAGGTGCAAACGAGACAAGGTTCGGAGTGTGTTCCTCGCAGGCGGCGATAGTCCCCGCCACCATCTTGCCCAAACCAGGCTCCCTCATAAGGCACTTGTTGACCGCAGCACTCAAGTCTTTAGACATCCCAGAGAGTGTCTTGTTGAAGCTCCGGGGCATCCCAAAAGCCCTATTCAACATGAACATTGCAATTTCTTCGCTCTCGACCGACGACGTCCGTGCAAAGATACTCTTAACGAGGGAAGGCGTGCAGGCAAGATTGTGGATCGACCCACCCAGGTTGATTGCGAATATTCCATGGGTGGATGCGTCTCTGGAAGTTCTTGCAGTGTCAGCCAGCCATCATTGAAGGGAGTCTCCTCACCTCGTTGTCTTAGAGAGGTAAAGCTCAGCAGCAGGTGGACAGACCTCAACCTGGGCAAAAAGGCATATTGATCCGCCGCAAAAGCCGGTATATGACCCAAAAAGGGAAACCAATAAGGGACCACGCCAACGCTCCAGAGGCCATCCTTTCCCTTCCGTGATTTCGAGAAGCTGCAAAACAGCCGGGTCGTGAGAGCGGTCAGGGCGACTGCTACAAGTACAGCAGCAGCGGAAGTCGTAGGCGTCGCGTTAGCAGAGAGCGAGGATCCAAGCCAGCTCAACACAGCCATCTCGAAGGACTCTTGCCCCCAATGCGAGAGAGAGCTGGATAGCGAGACGGTATTGTTGTATTACCTCGTATTGCGCGGGTGGATTTGGGGTGTTGCGAAGCCTATATGTCCAGAGTTCATGTAATAATATAGGTGCCCTGTGCGACTATAGGTATGTACCATATCTATAATAACGTGCTGTCAGCAAGGATCGCTACCGGGCGGCCAAAACGCGGGGTGGGTATGGATATTGCATAGGCTTGTACATGTACTTGTATATACTAGCACAAGCACATATATACACGTGTACATGTACATGTACTTTGTACTTGGGGGTGTGTGGGGGGTAGTAATTAATCTATTAATCTATCTACAGACGGGCCAACCCATCCGACCTCCCCAGCAACAACCGCCATGGCGCCCAGACAGCTCAACTTCATCACGGGCAACGCAAACAAACTGGCAGAAGTGAGCGCCATCCTCGGCGACGTGGTGCATCTCCAGAGCCAGTCCTTGGACCTGGTTGAAGTGCAAGGAGCCATCGAGGACATCTCTCGAGACAAATGCCGTCGCGCCGCGGAAACAGTGAGTGCGCGTGCCCTTTTCCTCTTGCTCCCTTCCTCCCTCTCTCTCTCTCTCTCTCTCCACCCTACTTTCGATCGATCTAGCGATATGGGCGTCGGGGGGAGGGGGGGCTGAACTCTGATGGCAGGTTAACGGACCGGTGCTCGTCGAAGACACTTGTCTCTGCTTCAACGCACTGAAGGGCCTGCCCGGCCCATACGTGTACGTTACCCCAGCACGGCCGTAGTGGCAACCTCCCGGGAGTATGCCCCGCACTGGCTCACCCCGCTAGGAAATGGTTCCTCCATGACATCGGTCTTGAAGGTGAGTCCACCCGGGGGGACGGACGGACGTGCGTGCGTGCGTTTCTGTAGGAGCTTCGTTAATACGTGATCGAAAAAGGCTTGAACAACCTCCTCACCGCCTACGATGACAAATCCGCGCAAGCCGTATGCACATTTGCCTACTCGGAGGGCCCAGGGAAGGAACCCAAAATATTTCAGGGCACGACAGATGTAAGACCTCCATGTCACTGGCTATCAACTCTGGATTCTAAATTCCGCCCCCAAGGGGAAGATAGTTGCAGCGCGAGGACCATCCAGATTCGGCAAGGGAAACCCCCAAAGGCTTCTTTTCCAGCGTAACATCTAGGGACTAACGGGTCCTTTTTTTTCTTTTTTTTTTTAGGCTGGGACCCGATATTCGAATACGAGGGAAAGACGTAAGATACGCCGCTCTTCTCGTTACCCACAAAACAAACCTCTTGTATCTATCTATCTACTCTGCAAAGCGCCTGAACTAAAAGCACAGCATAACCACAGATATGCCGAAATGAGCCCCGCTGAGAAAAACAAAATCTCCCACCGCTTCAAGGCATTGGAGAAGCTCAAATCCTGGTTACAGGATGAAATTCAAGGGACATAGATAGGGTCAGGAATAGAGGCTGGCACATTATCACATAGTATTTATTTACTACGCACTATAAGTAGATTTTATAGGCTCTTTTTTTTTTTTTTTTTTTGATCGCTATGAACCGCCCTTGGAATTATTCTCCCTCCAACTCGCAACCCACTTCTCAATCCTCTCCACGTTCCCTTCGATATCGTCTGGGCTATTGCTCTGCAACTCCACCACAATCTCCTCGTCATACGCCTCCCTCGCCTCCTCCAACAAAACCTGCATAATCTCGGAATCCAGATTCTCCTGTAGCTTTGCCTCTGCATACCCCCTGTATATATACACACACACACACATGTGTATAGATGTATATTAGTGAGGGAAACCCAATTCAAAAAAAAAAAAAAAAAAGAGTAGACTCGCGCAGACAACCACCAACTGCAGCAACGGTAGTATCATCATCATTACCATCACCCCGAAAGGAGATCCCGCAAAAAAAAAAAGAAAACCCACCTCAAAACCAAACGATCATACAACCTCTCCGAATCGGTACGCAGCACGACGACCAAATCGATCCAGCTGCGGGGGAACAAATCGCACGCGTGCCAGTCAACCACGCACCCGCCGGGCTTCACCTCATCCTCAATCGAATCGAGCAACTAGAAAAGGGGGTTTAAATTAAATAAATAAATAAATAAATAAATAAGAAGAAAAGAAAGAAAGAAAGAAAGAAAGGATCTAGAAAGATATATATATATATTTATATATACTTGTGGGGGAAAAAATAATATAATAATAATAATAATAAAAATAATAAAAATAAAAATTATGATGATGGTGGTGGTGGTAATAGTGTTCTTGGCTTCGGGGGGGTTGTTGTGGTGGGGGGAATTGTTGAGGGAGGTGTTGGGGAAATGTGGGGGGGGGGGGGGTGGATGAAGGGGTGGGGTAGTAGGTAAGTAGGTAGAAGGTAAAAAAGGCAGAAGACAGCAGCCGCAGCAAAAGCAGTAGTAAAATAGAATTATCATAGCTGTAGTAGCTTTCATTCCTCTTCCTCCCCTTCTTCCTCTTCCCCTTCTTCCTCTTCATCATCATCTTCTTCTTCTTCTTCTTCTTCTTCTTCTTCATTGTGCTCACCTTGTCCTCGTCCACAATCCAGCTCTGAAACTCCTCGTTCCACCCCTCATGGCACTCTCGCTCCTTCACAATCTGGTTGATCGACAGGTGTTTCAGTCCTGTATTGCTCGCTAGTAGCGTGCAGTGGCTGGTCTTGCCGACCCCGGGAGTGCCCGTGATTATGATATTTGGCTCAGTCCGCATCTGCAATGTTGTTGTTGTTGTTGTTGTTGTTGTCGTTGTCGTTGTTGCTGTTGCTGTCGTCGTCGTCATCGTTGTTGCTGTTGTTGTTGTTGCTGTAATTGTCGTTGTTATTGGTTGGGGTTCAAAGTGTTGTCGGAGGTTGGAAAAGCGGCTCTGCAGTGTATGTACAGTACAAGTACAGTACAAGTACTATGGTATGTATACAAATGGCACACTATGTATACAAAAAATACCGCTTTCCGTCTTGGCTCTACATCACATATACTGCTCTGTAGAATAGGCCCAGAATAAGGGCCCAGAATAAAAAACTTCCCTAGTGCGATTTCTGCCATGCTTCTCATTCCATCGCATATCATCCAAATGAGAAGAGAGAATACAGAAACTATGGTCTAAAGGCTCACCCATCATCGCTGAACTCAAATGAGGATGTTCCTACAGGAATTCCCCAACAGTCGACGACGACGAAATGTTTGATGTTGCCGAGTGGCCACAAGGACAGACGCCTTTTCCCATTTAAACACAAAATGGTTTCCTCTAGCATAACCGCCCAACCCAATCCATCCATCTGCCTGTTCTTCAAGTGTCCTTCGGTACCGCAAAATAATCGTGGTAGACGCCCTAATAAAGGGGAGCACCGGGAGGGGGAGGAGGGCATTAGATTTTAATTGGAGTGGAAGGAAATAGAAAGGAAGGGATTTAAAAAAAGAAAAATGTGGGTGAATAAAGATCGTCATGAACAGAGTATTCGCTGTGATTTTAGTCACGCAACTCAGTGACTCCATTGGCGTCTCTGTAGTTTTGATAGCCAAGGTCTATAGCGTGTTTATGGGTCGGGGGGGGGGGGACAATGCTTGGGAATATTACATTAGAATTGAAAGGAGTACGAGTCTAGATCCAATCCACTCATCACCACGCTGCCAAGGGGGGAGATTGGTCTAGGTTGGGCATGGCTCGGGGATTATATACCATCAACATCACTGATGGCAAGACCTCTACCGCCATCAACACCGTCATTGGGAACTTCGTGGAGCTTCTCCTGTTGCTCAAGTGCCTGTGTCGATACGATCTCCGCGAGACGCCTGAGTCGCGGTGTTTGCAACCCTAACTAACGGTTAGCGAACAAACCAAAGAAGATGTTTTGAATTGTGGAACATACATGACGGGGCATACGTCTCCAAAGCGTTGATCGGACGTGGCTCCGCGATTTCATATGGACCGCTATCTTCCATGTCTATAGGTGTAAGAAGGAGAACGTCACTCTTCTCGGTCACCTTCGATGCAACAGCCTTCATTATCTCTCCATTAATCGGCTGTTCATAATCGGCAACAAGGTACTGGTTTAGTAGCTTTTGTATTTGATTTGGGGAAAGCCTGTTACAATTTGTAAGTCAAGCAATGTAGAACTTTGGTTGTCGAGACCCGCAACTTACATCCAGCAGATATCTTGGATAATCTCGATATCGTTGAGAGTTGCCTTCTTCAGTTGTAGGAGTTTCGTTGCTTGCTGGGTGTCTGTTAGCCAATCTAGCAGCGGTTTTACGGCAGCTAGTAATTCTCTTACCATAAGATGCTCCAATTGTAAAGTACCCTCAGGCATATCGTGACTCTTGCACCACTCCTCGATACGAGTAATATTGTAGTTGATCTGTAGGCCACGTTTCCAAGACAAAAAGTTGCGCCGCATTAGAAGATCATTAAAGGCGGTAACACCTACCAACCTCAGGAGTTCAGTGACTGTCTGCGTTATTATAGTATCCTCAAGATAGTATGCCTTCATGGCTTTGAACACATTGTTGAGTAGGCTTAGGAGATTATCCATGCTGTATGCCGGTGTGTTACTAGATTGGAGGATCCTTCCGAGAAATCGGTTGCTCTCATTTGTAACGAAGCCCGGTAGAGATTGGGATTCGATGATAGCAGGAACTATCATCTTCTGGAGTTTCTTCTTCAGAACCTTCATCCAGGTGTGGTAGATATTAAACTCAAGACTCTCTAGGTCGTGCTTGACTATTTCCAGAAGTCGATCATACTCGTCGTTATCAGTCTTCTGGGACTCGTACCAATCTTCAGCAAGGAACACGAAAGAGAGCATCTCGTGAACGTTGGAGAGCCAGAATGCGCCGGGATTTATGGCCTCGTCCCCGTCGTGTATCATAACCTCATGCTGGATTGACTGCATGACATTGGCAAGAAATCGTTCCGACTCCTTGACGTACCCATTGTTCCACATCTCTGACGTCACTAGGTTGATGAGGTAGGACGGGAATAGCACTTCTTTTTCTGTCGGCAGGGGCGTTGAGCCCGGGGAAGGTATTTTGAGATTTCGAATTAATCCCACGGTGACCTCATCTTTCAGTCCTTCCTCATCTGCCAGGAGTTTTTCCAGTTCAACGTCAATATTATCCGTGACTGGACTGAAGGTAGACCCAGAAGGACCCCGGCGGTGGATATGCGGCGCACCAACTGCCACAGATACTGGACGGGGATTATATGCTCCGCTGGTTCGATCCAGGTGAAGCTGTTCAGCTCCCACACTCCCCCTTCTAGGCCTTTTGGTCGTAACGAGATTGATCAAGCCGTTTTGGGGAGGGGGCTGCATGAGGTTGCCGTTTTGTAGTTCGCGGCTTAAGGGTGCTGCTCGCTTCGCAGCCTCCAATTCTTCTTGCAGCTCGGCGATTTGTTGTCTCAATGAAGTGTTTTCGAGTTCGTGGTCCGCGTTTATCTGCTTCGCATTGTCCATTTTGATGTTCGTCAAGCGCAGTGACTCTCGCACCGTTTTCTCTTCTTCCTGTAGCCGCTTATAATTCATAGAAGACTCCTCGTAGCTTCGCCGAAGTTTCTCCATTTCTCCTTCCATAGCTGCAAGTCTTGCCGCTGTAATACCGGCTTGGTTAGCTTCTAGTTGGAGCTCCTTGGATCGGGCCTCCAAGGCATTGTGACGGCCTCTCCACGACTTGAGCTGATTCTCGTAGCTCTCGAGCTGGGTAGTGAGCGTTTTGTTTTCGCGTTTCAAAGTACCTAGACTTTGGGTGAGCTCAACGACCTTATTCTCCAACTTGTAAGATATCTGCTTGAGATCTCGTGCCTCCTCGCGCATCTTCTTGTATTCGCGACGAGCTTTTCTGCCTCTCCAGAGACTCTGGATGATAACGACTTTCTTTCTGTATGCTCTCCACGCTCGCAATTGTCTTCTTGATCGCCAACTCCGTTGAATGATACGCGCAGCATTTCCGATTCTCGTCTCGGTGATATTTCTCCTACAGAGATAGCCTTTCGCGACTGCCTGGAGAAGGATGACGTTGTTACGGATCTCGTGAAACTTCTTTCTCTCCTTCTGCCCCCGCCAAACTCTCTGGATCGTGGTTGCTGCCTTGATACGCCGTACCTCTTCCGCACGCTTCCTTGCAAAATACCCTCTGGTACGAGATTGAAATTGTAAAATTGATTCCCTGGCTTCGAGGTACTTGCGTCGATAATATTTGCACCTGAGATTCTTCTGAATCATAATTGCGCAGTCATTCAATTTCGAAGTCCGTAGGTTTTCAAGATGAGCTAGCATACCCGCTCTGAAAAAGATCTTCGTCAAGCCCAATTGGTACTTGTCGATCCCCTGTTTGGTGCCTGAATCCCGTCCGAGAGCCTTCTTCAAGATACACATCGCCATAGGACGGATTTCTGACGTCCACTGGGATGAATGAACTAACATATAATACCGCAACGCAAATTCTTCGTAGGTCCATCGAGTAGGATATCCAGCGCAGCTGATTCGCACGGTTTCCAAGACACCACAAGCCCTCAGTTGACTAAGCACCATTGGTCCCTCGAACTTCCAAGACACTTTGCCCTCGTTTGGTTTTATGCACCTGATATAGTGCACATCAGTAGAATCAATGGTGTGCATCAGTTCGATAAGGGACGACTTGAAGATACCGCCTAGTGTAGGCTTTCGGTTGACAGCCACTCCGATCTTCCGACCTGGACCAGCGGGAGTTACTCGGGTTGAACTAGCTGCTGCCGAATCCTTCTCTCGCACGGCTGCGGCAGCTCTCAAAACCCCACCAAGGAATTTATTGCTTGATGCTTTAAGGACCTCCATGTGTTCATCTGGAACAGTATCCCGATTTTTCTCGATGAACCCGTCGGATTCATACGTGACATCGATGGCATAATGGCAAACTGTAAATGAAGACTTCCCAAAGCGAGGCTTCTTGTAGAATTTGTGCTTATCTGCAGCGAAGTTGTGGTGAAGCTTGTTCACGAACTGTTCGTCAGATCCCATTGGTAACCGCGACTCTTCGTCCAGTAGGGCTAGGACCCCTAGTTTGCCTTCGATTAGGTCAATGCAGGGCTGGTTATCTGAAAAGTCGATGAAAGTCCAATCGATTTGCTCCCGAACGTATTCCTCCTGTTCGAGCTTAAACACATGCTGATTAAACTCCTGTTGTAGTTTTTCATTGGCATAGTTAATGCAGAATTGCTCAAATGAGTTCTTCGCAAAATGCTCGAAGCCGTAGATATCCAAAACCCCAATAAAGGTAGTCACGCGACTTAAAACTTCTTCCGTCGCAAGACTATGGTTGATGATCTCGACCAGCCAGTCGAATAGGCTCGAATATAAAAATTTTGCGACAGAATCTCGAACGACAAGGGCTTGCTGGTGTGTGAGATTGGATATGATCTTCTCGCCTCTGGTGATAAGCTGCTTTTTGACCGTCCATTTAGCAAAGGCACCAGCATCCAACCCAAGCAATTGACAAGCCTTAACAAGAGACGGCTCGCTAGAGGCGAGGGCACAGCCTTCACGCGTTGTTGTAATTTTCACATTGCCAAGATGTAGGAGAGCAGCAAGAAGACGGAATATTTGACCTTGGGTTTCCGGATCTACACCAATGGTGGTGAGTGAGTCTCGTGTTGCATCGAATTCAGCCTTGTCATCTACTCCATCTATTACAGGAGATCCACCCTGGTTCAGGTAATCGAAATGCTCCACAGGCCGAAGCTCTAATTCCTTCCGTTCTGAATCAGAAGCCCCTGCTACCAATTGGTAGAAAATGTGATAGTTTCGCTCCTTCAGAGGCTGGAAAACCAACCGTGATCGCTCTAAAAGGTATGTACGGATCCTTGCACCAATGATGTCCGTCTTTTTATCGAACATAATCTCGATATACTTTCCGAACCTGGACGAGTTGTCGTTTCGAGTAGTCTTTGCGTTCCCAAAAGCTTCCATAATTGGGTTCGTCGCTAGAATAGCTTCCTCTGTGGCACTCATAGCATCGGCCCTCCCTTTTGTCCTCTTCCCCGGCTGATTTGGCGACTCGCGGGTGGCAAAATACCGCATGATGTATTTTGCACTGACAGTCTTTCCGGCTCCGGATTCTCCGGAAACTACTATGGTTTGGTTCTTGTTGTCTCGCAGCATGTCCCTACTAGTGGTTAGTGCCTTCCTACCACTGTGCTCGGCTACTACTCAACTACTACTCACGTAAAAGACTCTTCTGCAATAGCAAATAGATGGGGAGCCTGGGTAGACCTCTGCTTCCCAGCATACGCTTGCACCATGCCCGGAACATATAGGGAATCAACTCGCGCGAAAGGATTCGTGGCTATTAGAACGATACCGCTGTATGTGTATATCTCTTTCTGGGAATATCGTAACTTTATCGCTTGCAAAACTGTTTAACGCTGTAATTAGTACCCCTTCCATAGGAATCTGCCGGGGTAGCCCTATATACCTGCTGGCTCATTCAGATGTGATAAATTTGTCAGATCGTCGCTGGCCTCCAGCATGGTCGGGTTCATCAGAGGAGGCAAGGAGTCATTGTTTGGATCTCGCAACGCGGCCACTGTTGTCTCGATCATTTTCGCCTGCGGGCATCACGACCATCAGTGGGCCCACTCCGTCAGTGGTGGGTGGGAGCCGCTGTCTCTGGATGAATACCTCGCCATTGGACAACAGAAACA
The DNA here is from genome assembly GCA_021527465.2 of Geoglossum glabrum. Classification (NCBI taxonomy): domain Eukaryota; kingdom Fungi; phylum Ascomycota; class Geoglossomycetes; order Geoglossales; family Geoglossaceae; genus Geoglossum; species Geoglossum glabrum. Next base: position 81,472 of record JAJDFE020000014.1, read on the forward strand.
CCAGCTTGACCTTATCCCCATCAACACTCTTAGATTCCACCTCCGAGGCAATCCATCCCTCGGCGGAATCAGGCTGCCACGCCCTTGTTCCGACGTCGTAGCTATGCGCCATGGTGCCGGTTGGACGTCGAAACCGAAATAAAGCGGTGTCGACAGACGGACAACAACGGGACTCGAAGGAACAAGTGCAGCCAACTCCAGGAGATCAAGAGGGGAATATGCTGTAGAACGCGCGAGAAGAAAACTCCGGGACTCCTCAGTGCTCCTCTCTAAGACGACGCATAGACCATATCTAGATCAGGAGGGCTAAGAATGGAGATGGCGAGTGTTGCAGTTCGGTGGCCGGGACGAACAAAAAAAAGATAAATGGCGGTTGCAGCAGCCGCCGGCGGATGCACAGCAGCACCTGAACGTGGATTGGCCGGGGGGGGGGGGAGGGGAACGGTGGCTGGTGCTGGAAGCGAGCGCGAGGCGGGAAAAAGGGGAAGCGTCGCGCCGTCTGTCGGTGGTTACGGCGTACGGTACGAGCACTCGACAACTCGGCACACTCAACCACCACCACTACGTTTGCTTGCCTGCACATTCGCACGCACTCATACACACACGCACTCACACACACTCACGCTCACACACATGCACACATACATGTAGCATGGCTGAACACACCTGTCCACCTGCCTGTCTGCCCGCTAGGATAAGCTGCCCGCATGTCGCTGCACATGGCAGGGTCATATGCATCATATGCAGCATCTCGCTCAGCTCAGCAGCTCCACGTGCATTCATTTACGGGGTACGAGCCGCTGTTTTCTCCCCACTCAATTCAACTCAGTGATACAGACCAGCGCGGGGTCGCCCCCTCTGCTACATCAAACGACGACTAACAAACTCTCCTTGCAACCCCAATCCCCCCTTTCACATGCCAGCTAGTTGAAACAGGGGCTTTTTTCCTTTGCCTAAGATACTGTACCGCCACACCAATGACGCCGTTGTTGAAATGCAAAGGCCCTGCGCGCTGTGTGGTGCCCTGCTCCCTCCCCTAATCGGCTCCTAGCTCTCACTCCCGGCAGCTACTGTTGAAGACGGCCGTGGCAACAAGATGTAGAAACTAGTAAAGCACACGGGTCATTATGCGAGCTTGTTGTTCGTCAGTTATCAGTTGCTCCGGCCATCTTGTTTAAAAGCCTTGGAACTTACAACTCAGTGTTTCAAGGCTCTCGAACAAATCCTTGATCTCGCCGTGGTTGACGTTGCTAATGTCCGCCATCAGATAGGCAAGCTGGAAATATCAGCACACTCCTCTCACGGTCCCTTTTCGCTTTTGGCACAGGGTTAGAGGGTTTTAATCACTCACCTCTCCGCGACTATCCGTCATCTGCTTGTCAACATTGTGATCCCCAAGAATCGCATTAACTGCGCTGTGTGAGCTCATATCACAGAATTGCATGCCGCTAGAGCTCACCTTTTCGAAGAACTCCAGGAATATTATTGTGGATATATATAACCTATATTTAGGCAATCAGGATTCGAAACCCACCATAGGTTGCTAAGATTTTACTTACACGGACGTGGTTCGGCTCATCCAGCGTTAGTGAACGTAGGGTGACCTCAGGAAAGTTGACCGCCCCAAGTGTAGTCCCTTCGTTGACATACCGAACAAGTGCTCCCGCCACTACACACCGGCGTTAGTTATGTGCCGCTAATCGATATTGCACCAAAACTCTTGCCTTCTATCCCAATCGCACTCTGGGCCTCGTCTGTGCTGCCACCGATATGCGGCGTTAGGATGACATTTTTCAAGCTCCTGAGATCTTCAGCCCAGGAGTTCAGGTCGTTCATGAAATAATCTCCGTTCCCAGCGGGCTCACTGGGGTAGACGTCCAGTGCTGCCCCTGCAATCTTGCCTGTCCGCAACGCATCGATAAGGGCCGGTATATCAACAACGCCACCACGGCTAGCATTGATCAGGTAGCTGCCTGTCTTCATTTGTTCAAACTCTTTTGGTCCGATCATGCCCTTCGTCTCTGGTAGTTCAGGGACATGGCATGTTACAAAGTCCGCGTCGTGCAGTAAATCTGCAAGAGTCGGAACCTGCTTTGCGGTTCCCATGGCCATCAGGTTTACTACATCGTAGAAAATAACTTGCATCCCCATTGATTCGGCCAGAACAGATAGTTGTGACCCGATATGGCCATATCCAATTATGCCTCAGCTCGTGTGTTAGGAAATTGTGTGGAAATAGAATATAGTAGTCTCCGGGAGCATACCGAGAACCTTGCCGCGTATCTCCCAACACTTATTACTCACTTTGTTCCATGTTCCCTTGTGCATCTCGTTTGAGCGGTCACAGAGCTGCCTAGCTAGGGCAATTACCTCGCCAATGACTAGCTCTGCAACACTGCGGGAGTTGCTGAATGGGGAATTGAAAACTGCAATACCATGTTTTGCAGTATAGTCCAAATCTACCTGGTTTGTGCCTATGCAAAAGCAGCCGATAACTATTAGGTTCCTAGCTTCCCGCAGGACTTTAGCCGTAAGCTTTGTTTTCGAGCGAATGCCAACGGCATGGACATCACTACAATCGAAGCGAGAAGTCAGTGTGGTTGAGCACCGCATAGGTATTTATCGATAACAAAACTGGACCCCACCGAATTTTTTCGATGAGCTGCTCCTCTGGCAACGAGGATTTGAAAAATTCGACCTGGTAACCCTGTTGAGCCAATATATCTCGCCCAGTCTGGTTAACGTTCTCGAGGAGAAGAATCTTGATATCCTCAGTGGCGAATGGCTTCAATTGCTTACGGGAGGGAGACTGCGGGAATTTGAACGTCGATGTAGGTGAAGTGGACGAGCCTAAGCTATTTGATACGGTCCTTGACAGGCCTCTCGGCGCGATATCTCGAGCGGCGGATGCCATTGCGCTCACTGTTGGGCTTTGTGTGGGGGGATCCGGCTAGCTTTTAAGGTACTCGATGCCTTTTTTTTGGCTGGGAGTTTTCTCCTTGATCGGCTCACGCCAAGTGACTAATCCTGGATTCACCGTTCTGGCAGACCTGCACAGTGACGTTCGCATTTTTTGTTATATACTTTTGTGTTAATATCATGCTATTGATGTCATTCACTAACAACTTTTCCCCATCGCTTCTGCCAACTCTCTCATTCAGAGCCGAATCATCTGCGCCAACAGCCTTGGAGAGATTCCAGACGTGCTAGACAAACGAAAGACAACAGGTAGAAATCGAAAACATCACAACCGGTGGTTCTTGAAGTGTGCATCGATATAAAGTTACGGTAATTAGTAAAGTCTAATCGATGAAAAGCAGCAGTCCGTCACATGTGCGGGAAAGGAACACCACCGAGACAATCTTCAAACCAGTTAAAGTCTGAAGGAAATCAGACACGAATTATCAAGCTCATCGTTCTCTACCCGGTCTGCCTGTAGTGAACGAGATGTGTAAGTTATAAGTACCGCGCTCTCCCCAAGGAATCTCAGCAACAGGCGCCCATAAGCCAGAGGACGGCATGCTAACCACCTAACTCTGCTTGCATTCGGCAGTCTCTGGCTTTGGCTTCGAATTGTCGTCCTGGCAGAAAATTTTTAGTAGTTAAGTTTAGGGGGTTGTAGCTCCACATACCTCGTCCTCAGACTCCTCATCGTCGTCCCTGTCATCGCTCATATCGTCCTCTTCTTCATCATCTTCATCTTCAAAGTCCTCCTCATTAAGCTCCTCATCAAACTCCTCAAACTGCAACGCTTCACCGGTAAACCAATCGATTGCACGGGGGATGAGTTTTTCTTTAATATCCTCCCCGAGTTGATAATCGAGCTCAAGGCGCTCCTCAATGTCTGAGGTAGCTTCCACATCATGATCGTCACTGGGGGGCTTTGGTGGAGAGAAGAAGTTGAAGAACGACTCAGTCGGAACTGTCTTCTTGACAACGCGAGTTTGCTTTGTGTCTATCCAGTATATAAGGTTAGTAGAGGCAATAAAATGATATTTGGGGGTATATCAACTTTTGTTTCGCTGCTTCTTGCTTTCGATTCTCACGGTGAGATCCTTTCCAGCCTTCCAATCGATCTTGTCCCCTTCGGCATGATCATAGATGAAGTCGCCACCATAGCCACTCTCCTCTTGGTAGAAGTAGGTCTTGCTTATAGTCTGGTTGCTGAAATATTCGTTTTCGGCGAACTCAAAGATGAGACGGAAACCGGGACGATCAAGGTATTCCATACGGACATCAGTGAGGTACTTAAGAGCTCCCTCGTCCCGGTCGGTGATCATCTCAGCAATAGAACTCTGATTCTTCATGGCGGACAACCAGAATTCTGGGATGCCAGCCACATTTTCTGCGTTTCCATCCTTTTTACCGTCCAAAGACACAGGTTTCTCTGTGTCTACCTTTTCTTCGTTTTCTGCTTCTCCGGCCTTTACCTCTTCCTCTGTTGGCTCAGCAATCCCATTCACGATCTTGGCACGTTTCTCATACAAAGGCGTAAACTTTGCGAAATACTTCTTCTCCAGCTGCAAGACCTCTTCCTGAAAGTCTGCTTCCAGCTTGGCGTGCTCCTTTTGAACGCCCTTGAGACCGGCGACGCGGCGACGAACAGATGCAGGAAGAGACTCAATGTACCCAGAGGAACGCCCGACAAGCGAGCCAAGCTTACCCTCAATCATCGACACTAGCTTTGGGTTCTGAGCGAAGATAGAGGCAGCAGCAGCGCGATCCAAACGTTCTGGAAGCCAAAATTCGTGGTTAGTCATGGCCCCACCACGACGTTATCCCGGGAGACAATAGGAAGCTTTACAACACGTACCTTCGTCGATTGTCGGGATGCTCGGCACCTTAGCATGAGAGGAAATCGGAGCATTGTTTGATGGCGTATTTTGGGGGGTTCTAAAAGCAAGACTGCTCAGACTCACGCTCGTTTGCTTGGAATTCGGCAAACGGTGGGACCTACGGTGCAGTTGGAAGATCCAAGTTCTTGTTGCGGATCGGCTCAGACATTGCGAGTGCTGCCTGAATTGCGGTGGTGCAGAGTGGATGGAAGAGTGGACAATGACAAGTGCAGAGAGAAGGTGAAGAGGAAGTCTTAAATGAGCACAGGCGTGGGTTGTTGGGGTTGAAAGTTCCTTGGTCGAGTTTCGATTAGGACCGGTCCCACTAGCGCGGCTTTGGAATTCCCGAAGCGGCCAAGGGTGGCGGCGACAAGTACGGCAGTACGGAGCACGAGAAACATACAAAATACATATTCTACAAGTACCCAAGACGCGGTGGGTACGCAGTGGATACGTGGGTACGCAGCGGTATGCAGTGGTATGCAGTGGTATGCATTGTACGGAGGACGATACGGTGCACACAATGCTCTTCAACTCAACTCTACAACTATTCTACCTCACGTGGCTACTTGCTTCTGGCGAGCTGCACAAACCACAAAAACGTACAATATTGTACTGAGAACAACTGCTTGTACCCGTATTGTATATACAGGGCTGTGTCACGTGGTCTTGGACACATCGCCTCGCCCTGGAGCTGTGGGTGGTGAAGCTCACAGCGGTGCGTGATGGTGCGATAGCAGGTCTTTGCTGTGAATTGCTGGCAGGTACAGGATGGATGGGCCAGACCCAGCGCCGGCGGACCGTCCACGGCGTAATGGCTCGCAGGCCAGTGGGCCGCAGCCTGGGTCCCACCATTCAAGGTATCGGCGGGACTCGAATATTAGCAAGTGAGTGCGAGCTCGCTCCCCTTGGGGATTTTCTATGTAGACTTCCATTTCCTAATAGAGGGTGAGCACCCGCAGTGCAAGCTTCATGACCGACGTTGAGATGGCCCACGACGAAGTAGGTACTGCTAGGAAGGCTTTCTGAACTGACTGGGCTAATTGAGCTTCAGGTCTTTGCGGGTCCCATGTCTGAGAGCGTGCCGACCAGCATCTCCTCCTTCGCCCACCGTCGGTCTAGAGCGGGCTCCACTGCGAGCTTCACTTATTTCCAAGGAGAAGAACCAGTGGAGTGGCCAGACGATGAAGTGATAGCAGACGATAGTGAGGAGGAGATAGAGTTCCCAGAGCTGGAAGTTGATTTGGAATCGGGAGGACAGCCCGGCCCGCGGAGGAAGGCCTCTGCTCTATCGAGGTCGTCCGTTGATGATCCTTTGCTGGCCAGGCGGGATTCTGCGAGAACAGATGTGAGCGGCTATGGGCACACCGGCCGGATTCACCAAAAAATCTATATTGTGACGGAGGACTTGACCATTGTCGCAACTGGGTTCACGACTAGTACGATAGGCTCTGTAATCTACATGGTCATTTGCGTTTTCACTTTAGGCTTTGGCTATCTCCTGTTGCGCTGGCTCCCCCGCTGGCGTATTCGATTAGTCGGATCTCCGTCACCCCTCCGAGACTGCACCTGGGTCGCAATAGAGGTGAGCTTGCTGTTTGGGCGCAACCGGTCGAAAACTTCCACTAAAGCAGGCCAGAATCAATGGGGTGAAATGACCATTCACGATGTTAAAAAGCAACGCTATGGCCAATTGCTTTCTACTGTATTCGGGAGCCGGGAGAAGCCAACCGTACGAGATTACGACGAAGATGAAGATCCAGTGATCGCGCATTTACGTTGTCTGGATTACCGATACATTAGATTCTGTTACCACCCAATTAAGGATAAGTTCGTTTTGAACAACAGCTGGAAAGACCCAGCGTGGACGGATGTCAGAGTAATGCGTACCGGCATAGATGGGGATGAGAAGGAAAACCGAGAACTTGTGTTTGGAAAGAACCTGATCGATATCCAAGAAAAGTCTATAACACAGTTGCTATTCGACGAGGTAAGCTTACTATTCCCGCGTAGGGAAAGACTGCGACTCACTGAGGTTAGGCTTTCCACCCGTTCTACGTGTTCCAAATTGCTAGTCTGTTTCTCTGGTCAATAGACGAATACTACTATTACGCAGCCTGTATTTTCATTATATCGGCCATCAGTATCACGACAACCCTCATAGAGACGAGGGCGGTGAGTCGATATGATTCTAGATTCTTGGGTGATCACTAATTTTGTAGACCATGCGGCGTCTTCGAGAGATTTCAAAGTTTGAGTGCGATGCTAGGGTCTTGCGAAACGGTTTCTGTACGTAAGGCACCGGGTGTCTTCGTGAAGGTATACTAACTAGTATATAGGGCGATCTATTAGCTCTAGTGACCTTTTGCCCGGCGATGTCTATGAAGTCTCAGACCCCTCCTTAACTCAGTTTCCATGTGACAGCCTTCTATTGTCTGGGGATTGCATTGTGAATGAAAGCATGCTGACAGGTAAGTGGCACCATTTGCCTAGATAAACCGAAAGCCGTATCTAAATATCAACATAGGCGAGTCTGTACCGGTATCGAAGATTCCTGTCACAGACGAATCGCTGAAGCTCCTGAATCTCGCCGCTTCATCTGTCCACCCTAATCTTGCAAAACATTTCTTGTTTAGTGGAACGAAGATCATCCGGGCTCGGCGACCTCACGATGATAGCGATGGTGAAGCCGTTGCTTTGGCTATCGTCGTAAGGACTGGCTTTAACACTACAAAGGGCGCTTTAGTTCGCTCGATGCTGTTCCCTAAACCGTCCGGTTTCAAATTCTATAGAGATTCTTTCCGCTATATTTCTGTAATGGCGGGGATCGCGTTGTGCGGGTTTGTGGCTTCATTCATCAACTTCGTTCGGCTTAAAGTGAGTAATTCTAACCTTCCCTGCGTATATTCTTGCTTAAATCTCCCAGCTTGCATGGCACCTTATTATTGTTCGGGCGTTGGACTTAATTACAATCATCGTCCCTCCGGCATTACCTGCAACACTCTCAATTGGCACAAATTTTGCGCTCTCCCGATTGAGAAAGAAACAGGTTTTCTGCATCAGCCCTCAAAGGTGTGCCTTTGAACCTAGATCGATGCTTCTAACCTGCTAACGAGATTAGAGTAAATGTCGGCGGAAAGCTTGATATCGTATGCTTCGATAAAACCGGAACTTTGACCGAGGATGGGTTAGATGTACTCGGCGTCAGAGTGGTTGAAGAACCGAAAAAGAGGTAGGCGCTATTCACACCTACCAGGGTCTTACTTTATTGAAATCCGATGTAGGCTTAGCAAACTTCTTGAAGATTCTCGGTCGATGCTGCCGAGGGCAACCCATGAGCGTGACCCCACAGTTAGCTACAAGTTTCATAAAGCTACTCTATACACTATGGCCACCTGCCATTCGTTGCGAGTAGTGGATGGAGAGCTCGTCGGAGATCCTTTGGATCTTAAGATGTTTGAGTTTACGGGATGGTCGTTTGAGGAAGGAGAGCAAAAGTCGGGTAGTGCTGAAGACGATGACCAAAACAAACTCTCACCGTCCGTTGCCCGGCCTCCAGTGGGCCTAGAATACGACCTAGGTGATAGCAGCCATACCGGCCAGGTAGTAACCCAACGACACTGAGCCAGGAATGGTATACTAACTCATCCCAGGGGCCACCAATAGAACTTGGCGTGCTTAAGTCGTTCGAATTTGTGTCTCAACTACGCAGGGCAAGTGCTGTTGTCCGTCAGTTCGGGGCACCAGGAGGGGATGTATTCGTCAAAGGAGCTCCGGAATGTATGAAGGAAATTTGTCGTTCCGAAACCTGTAAGCCCTCCCCCACGCCCTTGTCGCTCGAAGCTGAGAATAGGGTTTAGTGCCAACCGATTTTGATGATTTGCTTGCCCATTATACGCATAGGGGATACCGCGTGATTGCGTGTGCAACCAAACATATCCCGAAGCTAAACTGGGTGAAAGTCCAGAGAATGAAGCGAAATGAGGCTGAGAGCGACCTAGATTTCGTTGCATTCATAATCTTTGAGAATAAACTCAAATCGACTACAGCAGGCGTCATCGATGAGTTATCTTTCGCTGGAATCCGGAAAGTGATGTGCACAGGGGACAACATTTTAACTGCCATCAGTGTGGCGAGAGAGTGTAACCTCATTGATTCTACAGCCCACTGTTTTGTTCCGCACTTCCAAGAAGGTATGTCCTAATTGCTCCCGCCTCCCGCAAAACTACTAAAGCCAATACGGCATTCTCAGGGGATTCACAAGACCCCAAGGCCCGTTTGGTATGGGAGAGCGTAGATAACCCTATCTATCAACTGGATGAAAACACCCTCCTGGTAAATAACTGCGTCTAGTGTGCCCCACGGGATGTTGCTGACGGTATATAGCCAATGCCTCCTCCAGCTGAGAGTGATGCATCTTTGCCGTACGACATCTCCAACCTAAGAAATTACTCCGTTGCAATCAATGGCGACGTATTCAGGTGGATCGTCGATTATGCATCGGAGGAAATTCTCCATCGAGTAGGCCCACCCCCATTGTAACGAGCTGAAATAGTTGAAGTCTCACAAACAAAATCTAGATGCTAGTTTGTGGTCAGGTGTTCGCCAGGATGTCCCCCGATGAAAAACACGAACTGGTAGAGAAACTACAGAGCATAGACTACTGCTGCTGCTTTTGCGGCGACGGTGCAAATGACTGCGGCGCCTTGAAGGCGGCCGATGTTGGTATATCGCTGTCAGAGGCTGAGGCATCAGTAGCGGCACCCTTTACAAGCCGGGTGTTCGATATATCATGTGTGCCGCAGGTAATTCGGTGAATACACTCCAACCAACGAATCTCGTTTTGAGAACGTGCTGACTGGGTGGAATAGCGAGGGTCGCGCAGCGCTGGTAACGAGCTTTAGCTGCTTCAAGTACATGAGCCTGTACTCCGCGATACAGTTCACCTCAGTAGCATTCCTGTATGGTTCTGGGTCGAACTTGGGTGACTTCCAGGTGCGTGCAATCTCATCAGCTAGACTAACCAGGCAAATCTGTAGTTGCTAACGTTCACCTCTCATAGTTCTTGTATATCGACCTTGTCCTAATATTGCCAATCGCTATATTTAGTGAGTGGTGGTGAGCTCCCCCCATTTCGCAGTTTTCACTAACTCCGAATCTAGTGGGCTGGACTGGGCCATATCCAGTCATGTGTCAGAAACGTCCGACCGCAAGCCTTGTGTCACGCAAGGTACTGACTCCATTATTGGGCCAAATAGCTCTTGCCATCGCCATACAGTTTATCGGATTTGTGGTAGTGCAAGAACAACCCTGGTATACGACCTCGAGGTCTAAACTGAAGAGTATGAAGTGTCTGTTGGCTGACTATTTGTAACAGGTTTATCCCACCAAAACTGAATCTAGATAAGACTAATATCAAGAACTCCGAAAACACCACCTTGTTCCTCATATCCTGCTACCAGTACATCCTTTCAGGGGTAGTCCTCAGCGTCGGTCCTCCCTTTCGACAGTCTATGCTGTATAACTGTAAGCGACAAGAGGACAATGGTTCATGACAAACACAGGCAACAGATAGCTAATTAATCGGCCTGTAGTTCCCTTTGTTGTAACAATCGTCGTCGCACTACTCTTTTCAACATACATGCTCGTCGACCCCATGGGGCCACTCCGGAAACTCATGCAGCTGACGAGCATGCCCATGGGGTTCAGGATGTTCCTACTCATCTTGGCGCTGGTTGGCTTTGGCATGTCGTGGATAGCAGAGAAACAGGTGCTACCGCGACTGGCGAGGATGATTGGTAAGGTCAGTGACAGAGTCAGGCCAAAGCATCGCAAGAAGCGGAAGATTTACAAGCTGTTGGAGGAGGAGATGCGGACGTGAGGCAGTAGGCATGGGTTTTGTATAATATTGAACATGTACATACATACATACATACATACATACACACACACACATATATATATATATATAACTAGAGCATATTGGTTAGTATTCAAAGGGCAAGTCCCAGTATTTTCAATTAAGCCCCAATTCCTTCTGCTTCGTTTTTTTTTTTTTTGGCTTTTTTTGCTTTTATCCATTCCCCTTTTTTCTTTTTCTTTTTCTTTTTTTTTCTTTTCCTTCCTCCGCCCCCCCCGTACGTACTGTAACGTATGTTACCCGTGACGTGACGTCACTCACACTCACACTCACACTCACACTCACACTCATTCACTCACTCATGCCCCACACCCACACAACAAACAACAACAAACAACCCCGGCCCCGATGCAGAAGCTCTAACTAAGCCCTAAGTAGCTAATTGGGATAGATAGATCGATTGGTAGGTTATCAATTTGATGGTAGGAAAAAAAAAAAGGGGGTTGAAATGGGGTGGAATGGAAAGGGGGGGGGGGGGTAAAAAGTGTCGGGTTTCTTTCTTTCTCACTAGGTGGGTGGGTAGCAACGGTGCATGTGTGTGTGTATTCTACGTATGTTCCTACGTGTTCGAGTATGGGGAATAATGACGGCGACAAGTGACAACAACAATAACGCTTTATTTGATTGTTCTATTCGCGAGAGAGAGAAACTATAAACTCCAACTATTACCACCACCACCACCACCACCACTGCTACTACTTTGCAACAATAGAAACCACATCCTCGTCGGCTACCAAGTGTCCCAGCCCCACTCTCTGCGGCACGTGTCTCGCGCTCGCTCCCCAGACCAGGGCGTATTTGAAGGTGTCCTTTAGCGTTCTGTGGATTTGGTTGCAGACGTCTTCGATAGAGCTGTTGTTGCGTACAATAAGGGCTTCTGAGAAGTCGGGTTCGATGCCTTTGCTATTTTTTTTTGGGAGGTTAGGTTTAGTTGCGAGGCACTTGTTTTTTTTTTTTTTTTGTGTGGGTGGAGTGGGGAAGAGAGATGGAAAGGAAGAGAAGAGAGAGAAAAAAAAAAAGGGGGGGGGGGAGCTTGCCGTTTGGTGTATATTCTGATAAGCCGGAGTTCTTGCCAGCAGCGCTCAACAACGTCTTGGATGCCGAGGTTGAGTTCGCAGCTCATGACTACGGTGTTTGGTTCGCGGGCTAGTTTGTCCAGGAAGTCGAGGCTGACGCTATCGATTTTGTTGTAGACGTACAGGCTGAGTTCGGTAGGTAGGTATGGTTAGGGATGGTGTCTGGTAGTAAGGGGTTTGGGGAGAAGGGGGGCGGGGGCGGGGGCGAGGAACCATTTGATGTATTTACGGTGGTCCTTCATGATCACATCTATGAATTCATCGACAGTTGCTTATGGTAAAGTAGTTAGTGGATGACCTCTAAAACACCTGCTGAAGATAAGAGGGGAAGGGGGGGTTACCATTTTCGTCCCGAACAAGAACCTCGCAATTCAGCATCTTGTAGTCTCTGAGGATGTTGTATAACATCTTCTCATCTAGGTGCTTTGGTGGTGAACTAAACGTAATCTTCATCCCACCCGCTTTTTTTGCTTTTAGGTAGATGTTCCTGTATATATGGCGAAATCAGATACTGGTTGCGGGGTGTAGTGCGAATTTCTAAACATACGGGGGCTCTCGATTGAGCCGGATCCCCACGGCCTCCAATTCAGCCTCCAGTAGCGCTCTCTGCTCTGCTCTTTTTGTAGCGTCAAGAATCATCAAAATAAGGTCACTAGTCTATACCCATTATTTAGAACTCTTTCCCCTGACGGCATATGCAAACATTGGGTGGAGGGAGACAAGACCTTTGCAGCAGAAATAACTTGTCTCCCCCTCCCCTTCCCTTCAGCAGCCCCTTCAATAATCCCTGGAAGATCCAGGACCTGGATCTCTGCCCCGCCATACTCGAGCACACCCGGGATAGCTGTGAGTGTAGTGAACGAGTAAGCGGCGACTTCGCTTTTGGTCTTTGTGATTTTGGACAGGAATGTGGATTTCCCCTTTTTTGTACCGTTGTGCCCTTCTTAGTCAACGGCAGACGTGAGAAAGGAATAAGAAGAAAACCCGGGGCTAAGCCATACAACTGAAGGAAAGCCAACTAGTGCAATCCGCGCATCCCCGCTCTTGCTAACATCAAAACCGGAGCCACCGCCTGAACCCGCCCCCGGAGCAGGTTCGAGCAGCTGGGCTCGGAGCCGAGCAAGCTTCCTAGAAAAGAGGGGGGGTGTTAGCGACGCTGATGGATATACATACGCCCAGAGCGTCTGTGGTCTACCAACCCTTTAAGAAGACCTAAATGATATTCTAAACGGAACTTAGTATACTGGTTCGCCGGGCTAGCCAGAGCTTATCCCTTGCACCCACCAGTAGCCTTATTCTCTATAGCCTGTTAGCGCTCAACAGGCTCCTAAGAATGAGTGACCTTAGTATACTCTGTGTTCTCCTCATCTCCTCCTCAATCCTATTGTTGGTTTGCTGTCAGCAATTTGCCGCTGTATCAGACGGCGTTTGGGAGTGTACTCTTTGATTTTGTCCGTTATATTGACCATCTTGGCGGGTTTCTTCCTCTATCCCAAGGGTATCGTAGCTCGTAGTCCGGGGGCTCTGAACGAGCTGTGGAGAAACAGAGGGTTGGTGGAGGAGCTGATCGCGGTCACGTGCACATCATCTTCCAAACTCCCGAGCGAACCTCATCTACTATGTAGTGTACTGATGCCCTGTATCGCGCCATATACAGCTACCAGCAATACGACAATGGCTGAGGTCGAAACTCTGACGCCCGCCCCACTAGATGCGCCCTCCGATGCAGATGGAGATTTGCATCGTGACGAGGTAGCGGCCAGTACACAAGAGCATTCCCCATCAGAGCAGCCCGGAGACGGCGAAAGAAAGGTTGTCAAGAAAGTGATTAGGAAGAAACGCCGGCCGGCACGCCCTCAAGTCGACCCAAGTACCCTCAAAGCCGGCGAGCTTCCCCCTCAGACTGGCACCGTTTTTAATATCTGGTATAACAAGTGGTCTGGTGGCGACCGCGAAGACAAGTACGCCAGCAAAGTCCACGCCGAGTCGCGCTGCAATATCACCAGAGACTCTGGATACACACGCGCTGACAAAGTGCCCGGGAGTTATTTCTGCCTATTCTTCGCGCGGGGATTGTGTCCAAAAGGCCACGAGTGCGAATATCTCCACCGGTTACCTACAATCCATGACCTGTTTAATCCGAATATCGACTGCTTTGGGCGGGACAAGCACTCCGATTATCGAGACGATATGGGTGGTGTAGGGAGCTTTATGCGGCAGAATAGGACGTTGTATGTAGGGAGGATACACGTCAGCGACGACATCGAAGAGATAGTCGCCCGGCATTTCACAGAATGGGGACAAATAGAACGAAGTACGCTGACCTATTCTCCCACCAAAACAGAGCCAGAGTCGATATACTAACCTGCGCAGTCCGTGTCCTCAACTCCCGCGGTGTAGCATTCATAACCTACACCAACGAAGCTTCCTCCCAATTCGCCAAAGAAGCCATGGCCCACCAATCCCTCGACCACAACGAGATCCTCAACGTCCGCTGGGCAACTGTCGACCCCAACCCCATGGCTCAAGCTCGTGAAAAACGCAAGATCGAAGAACAAGCCGCGGAAGCAGTCAGAAGGGCACTACCGGCTGATTTTGTGGCTGAGCTTGAAGGGAGGGATCCGGAGGCGAAGAAGAGGAAGAGGATTGAGGGGGGGTTTGGGTTGGTGGGATATGATGCTCCAGATGAAGTGTGGTATGCGAGGGGGTCGACGGCTGTGAACCCGTCCGGGCGACAGGATGTTATTGAGAGTGGTGAACAGCCACTAGCCATTACAGAAATGCAGCGGGGGAGCGAAGAGGAAGATGGAGGCGGGGGTATCATATCCGGCTCGACGCTCGCGGCTCTCAAAAGTTATTCAGTACAAAGCAAAAGCGGTCTAATCACGGCGCAGGCGTCAAAGGCTATTTCATTGGGCGGGCCATTGGTGGCGTATGGGAGTGACGATGATAGTGATTGATTGATGGGCAGGAAAGCAAATGGTATCATTGGTAGTTGTATATACTAAGGACGGATACAGTACGCACAAAATACCACGCAACAGTGACACAATCTCCGCAGCCAGCCAACTAAATCCCCTGCGCCAAATCAGACTTTTAGAATCATCAACCCCCTAAGTCATAAAACACACAACTCCCGGTCCTAAAATTGTAAATGAAAGCGTTCCTCGCCGTAACCTTCTCATCCTTCGCCATATCCCCCAAAAGCTCGTGCACCTGGCTGAGATACTTCCTCTCATTGAGCGGCACACTGTGGATAACTTTGCGCCAACTATCCGGGTCCGAGAGGCGCGTTTCCCGGATCATATCGAGGACGTCGTCGCGGATTTCGATGGCAGCGATAGGGCCATCACGGAAACTTAGGAGGAGCTCGTGGGTACGGGCTAGGGCTATTTGGGGTTTATTTAATGTGTATCTGAAGGGAGCTGAGATTGGGTTTAGGCTTACCAGCTTCGACGACGTTTCTTCTGTTATTTCTTTTACCCTTGTGTAGAGACACTAAGACCCGGACATCGTGTTCATGGTCGCTAGGAGGAAACTGTGCGACTTCTGATGGTCCTGCATGTCTAATGCCCAGAGACTTTGCTTTTTCAGGGGGGCCCTCGCGGTGGTCCCTATCCCTTTCTCTGATCTCGCTTCTCAGCCAACTTAGCAATTCCGAGCTTCGAACGTCAAAATCTTCCTTGCGGGTCATATTCTTGACCTTCAAGATCCGGTCACCGAACCCATTGCTGTCTTGCTTAACGACAACGATCCAGTTATGTCTTTCGTCTCGGTAATGAGAGAGGAGCTCTTCTGACGCCTTAGTATCTATTGCGAGCTCGGCACTAATGTCGTTTGCCCATAATTCCTGTATAATTCTAACACCTGTAGTTCGCAGGGTCGTTGGACAAAAGCTAGCAACTAGGACATCGCACTAGAAGGGCCATCAGTGTTTGTGCCGGGGCTAGAGCACTTAAGCTACTTACCCGTCGTGTTGTCCAAGTGCCTACGCATTCTTCCTCTGCCTTCTTCAAAAACGCCTTTGAGGAATTCTTTTGAAAACGGTTCATGGATGTAAAGATTTTCTCCCACCCGAGATTGAATCCAACAGCGTGACAGTTCTTAAACTGACCGTGGATCTTTGGCCGATGCTCCAGAATGAGCCGGTCGTATCTGCCTCCAGCTGCAAACACATCCCTTCGTTTGGTGTCGTATAAGCACTGAAATAGAAGACCGCCTTTGTAAAATTTGTCGTTGAAGCTGCTCAGAGGACTGACGTATATTTTTCTGCGAACATTGAACGTATTCAGATAAGTTACTATAGAGTTAATGTGAGCGAATATTGGGGAACATCTGTCGATCATCCCTGTCCCTCCGAAGATATTTCGCAATTTTTGAAACGTTTTTTCCGGATTATCTAATGATCGTTAGCATTTCTCCAGGGTGGTTTTTCTTCCGCCTAATAATACCTCGAAAATCAAATCGGGCTAAATCGTCTAAGGACGTAGAAGAAACACCGAGGGACGGCGCTCGTAACTCATTACGTATTTTCAGCCAGGTCCACTGACCAACGTTCAGCTTGCTGAGAATTTCCTTCACAGCAGGCCGCTGTGGGGCGGTAATTCGGGAGTATTCCATGATGAGTTCAAGGAGATCGGAGTGATTGATGTGAAAGCACATTTGTGCAGTCTTTATGGATGGAAAGGAGTCGACGATCTCATCGAGGACCTTCATCACTTCGGCCTCTTTGAGTGCAAGGTCTAGAGAATCGTGGGAGACGATATCGAAATCGACCTCCCCATGACTGCGTGGCTGGCCACCAGTGTACAAATCTCGGTAAACATTGCCAAATGCAAAACTCTTTTGTGTTAGAGGCGCCTGTCTAGCTATTGCTCTCGCGTGTGGGAGCGTAAGGTCATATGGCAACTGAACAAGTGTGCCAGACGAGTCAAGGAGCTGAACAACGTTCGTAGTGTAGTGGTTCGATCTCGGGAAAAGGAGTGGTCTAGTTGTCTCAACTGCACCGTGGCGCCGGAAAATCGAAGCTAATACGTCTCTGATTGCACTTTGAAGTAACAACTCGTGCGACCCATAAGCGACAGTGCCCATGTCCCATGCGTAGTCCTTTGCTTGTTTTGTTGGCTGAGAGAAGATTGCAGACATTATCTTTTGGTAGTAAGGTGAATTCGGTTCAGACAACCCTTGGAGGGCCTGCTGGATAGTCTCATCTTCGATCTGCACTGGCAGCTTGCCACTCTGTAGCAGCTCTGCACTGCTCGGTCGATCGTTTGGACGATGCTTCAGTAGCGATTTGATAATTTCCCCCTGGATCGCCCTCTTGTCCGATTCGAATTCTGGTGGGAGGTTATGATCTCTTTCCCGAAGACTACGAATTACGTGGTCCCGCTCCATAGCTGTCTTGAGGGGGTAGCACATTTCGAAAAAGATAATCCCCAAGGAGTACATCTTCCGTGAATGTTAGTACATGGTCGTTAGGGGGAAGTGGCCACACTTGCGTCTACTTTATCGTTGTAGTGCCCATTGGAACTTGAGCGTAGCTCTGGTGCCACGTAGAGTGTAGTCCCAATATCGGTAGTTAAATCACTATCAATATTGCCTGCAGAAGATGACGCCTTGTCCGCCAGGTAATACTGTCCGCTAGTCGCAAGCCCAAAGTCTCCGATGCGGGGATTGTTAGTATCATCAACGAAAATATTATCGGGCTTGAGATCGCGGTGGATTATCCCATGGCCGTGGATATGGCTAAGGCCTTCGAGTATCTGTCGGAATAATCTCCAGCTCTCATCGATATTATCCGCCAACCCTTGTCTCAGGAGGTCCCGTAGCGTCTTCGTTCTATTAGCGAGTCTGAAATGCCCGTGGGGGTTCGAATACTTACATGTTTCTCACAATATTCCATTTGAATGTAAAGGGTACTTTTGACTGGGCGCTGAGTCCGGGACCCTGACCTCGTCCGCTTCAGCTTCATATTATCGCCGATGGCCCCCGTATCTTGTTTGTCAGGAGACTGTTCTGCGGCTTCTGATCGGTCGTCCTCTACCTCCGGATCAGACTGCTCCTCCTCGCTCTCGTTCCCAAATTGGATTTGGGGGAAGCCACTGGAACTGATAAAATCCAATCCCCCAGTTGTACTAGGGCCAAATTCAATACTTTGGCCGCCATTCGGCGAGAATGATGAATCGGTAAATGACAACGCGTCTTCATCCACTTCTGATGACATCCCGAAATCCTCCTCCATCCACGCTGTGTAATAGCGAACTACACATGGGTGATTAAGCCGGGACAAGAGAATGATCTCCGATAGGACGTCTGATAAAGAGCCCCTGGACGCTTGTGTAGTGATTTTTTTGATTGCGTATACCCGGTGATCGAGTTTGTTTCTTGCCTTAACGACTTCTCCAAACGCTCCCCTCCCCAGCCGGCCAGCTTCCACAAAGTCATTAGCATAGCGCGAATTACCGCTAACAATCCCTATGGAATCATGCCTGACTCGGGTAGGGGGGGCTAGGGAAGCAGTCGAGGACATCTGCGAGGTTGTTGGCCGCGCCGAAAATTCTGTCAGCAACGGATCATCGTTGCGAAGGAATTCGCAAGGTAAAAGATCGAAGGCCGAGCACCGTTTCTTTGGGTCTGGTTTGAATACTTTCCGCAGAAACTCAAACAAGGAGTCTGAAAGTTCCAGGGATTCGATCAACGCGTCGGGTGAAGTATACTTCTCTAGCACCCCCAGCCCAAATGCCATCTGAACTGTATCCACTACGTTAGTGATAATATGTTCTACACTAGAAGGTGATGAAGTACATCTTACGGAAAACAACACCAAAGTCCCACATGTCGGTTTTCCGGGTGGATGGGATATCTTCGGATTGAGAAATCTCGGGTGGAAACCAAGAGATTGACCTCGAAACCCTTGTGAGGTTGGATTTACCGTTTGTCTGGGTTCTAAGATCATGCAAGCGCCGTTGATACCCACCGTCTGCAAGTTTTACGGTTGTTGAACCACCAAAAGGAGGGCGGAATAGAAGCACATTGTTGGCATGCAAGTCCTTATGCACAACGCCATTGCGATGGAGGAAGTCAAGCCCCTCGAGCAGTTGAATTGTCCAAGAGCGTAGATGCTCAACGCTGATGGAGCCAACCATGTCAAGCAGCTCTTCTAACGAGCCCTTGTTGGCAAATTCTGTCAATATGCTTACTCTCCAAACGCTTTCTTCTGGGTTGAACTTGTTGACCTTGGACTCCAAAAGACCAAGGACATTGGGGTGCTGCAGGCCCTTCAAACGCTCTAACTCCTGCTCAAGAGTTTGGACCTCTCGCTTTAAGGCCTGACTGTCGGGAGAGCTAGTGTTTTTGAGGTCGACCTGCTTCACGACAAGCGCGCCTAGTTCTGCCTTCTGAGGGCACACGGGACGTACGGTCAAGACCTCAGTAATGGGACCATGACGAAGTTTTGCTATTTCCACAACCTTGCGAAATGTAACGAAATTGCCCTCCGTGTCTTTGATCTTACATGGGCGGTCGAAAACTAGGTGATTCGTGTCATGGTCTTCACCTCTGGGCACCAAGTCTTCCTCCAACTTCGGAGGCTTGCTTTTCCGTCTTATTTCTCGAGCCTTGTCCTTCCGGCGCTTTAGCTCTTCCTCCACCATTCGGCCAAGCATTCGTTCTTCTTCAACGCTTTCCTCCTGTCTCTTTCTCCTTATTTCCTCATCCTGTTCCCGAGCTCGTTTCTGCGCTTCAGCTTCATGTATGGCTCGTTCCTCTTCAAGGCTGGGGAGAGATTGGTCCTCTGCTCTAAACCTAGCCTCTTCCTCCAGTGCATCGTGTATCAAAGACGCAAGGTCGAAAATCATCTCTGATCCAAGGTGATCCCTCGCGTCTTTTTCGAGAATTTCGTTGATCCTCGAGCGTGTGGCAAGCCGTAGGCCAGTCCCACCACCGACCGACAGGAGGGGTGGAGTCCTAGGATAGGTAGCAGTTAGAGTCACAGATAGCATGACGGCAGTATCTGAGTCCGAGGGGGCCTTCAGGTGCAATTTAAAACTATGGTCTGCCGTTTTCTGCACTCACGAATTAGCTGTCTAGGAGAGCTCCCCGTTGATTGGGGCTTGCTACTTACCTGCCATGCGCCTGTCTTGCCGCCTGCTTCTTCGAAGTCACCCATGTATATAGATCGAAGGGCTTCTATCTCATCCTGTTGCACCTGGCTGTAGTCGATCGTTGGCCCCGGCGACAATGGCGCTGGGGAGCCAGGGCCTTCAGCAGCAGAGGGCTTTTTAAGCTCCGGAAAGCCATTCTGCTGTTTCTGATTGCGTTTCTGGAAATTCGTCCAGGGGGTAGTGGACGAAGACATGTCGGGCCTTCACACGCATGGCGGACTGGGACCCTCTGGCCTTCTATTGCGGTGCGACTCGGTCGAGGACACTAGGGAAACGGTACGCAGCCGAAGCCGCCGCCTTACGTAGATTCACTGGACATCCCAACAACGTCTATCTGTTTGTGGGCAGAATAAGTGCTGTACAGATATGGCGAATTGAGCAATGGGGACAATATCTGTGGCGATGTGACCATGTTATCGGGCTGCATAAGTTATCCCACATCTCATCTGACTAAGCGGCACACCATCCCATCGCTCGGCAGAAGCACGTCCATGTAAACAAAGCTGGCGGGGGGCATAAATAACATCGCCACGACGAAGATCCACAGCGGCTGCGTACAGCCAGCGACGGCAGTCACAACAACTCCCGGTTTATAGGGCTGGCGGGAGAGTGCAACATCGTTGTCTTGCCGCATATTTCGCGATAACTCCCGCAGCCATGCTTGAGTGGCTCCGAGGCGCTCCGCGTCCAGAAACGGCGGTGAACACACTGCCCCAGGAAGCAGGTTTGTAGTTGCGGTGTCCGCAGTTGCCTCGCAATCTCTAACGCGATGCATAGGCAATGACACTACTTGGGTGCCCGACGCCCCAGAGACTCCAGCTCCGGTATTCGCAATTCGGGCCTTTAAAACTGCAATATTCGGGACACCGCACGACGTCGAGAACGCAGATGAGGGGCCAGCGCCCGAGGACGAAAAATCCAGCAAAGCCAGACGAGGTAGTGGCACGAGCGCTAAGCTGATTCCCACAATGTCCGTCCCCGATAGACCGACGTATGCCTCATCGCCTAGCAAGCCGGCGGGAATCCTGATGACACCAGGTACAGCTTCGACCCGCCGCAAAACTGTCTCATTCGGCACCACGGTTGTAGGTAGCGATGCAAGAGGCAAAAGTGGGTTGCCTAGCGACTTACCGGGGAAGTACCCGAGCCCTTGGACACCCAAAGCTGCAACTCCGGGATCGAGGCGGACTAGGACTAGTCTCACCAAATCACTGTATGAAGCCCGTAGCACTACATCTGCAAATAACGAACCAGTGAAGGATACAAGGACTAGACGGAAAGGATTAGGAACAGACTTTACCCAAGGATTAGGGGAGGTGAATCTAAAAAGAGCGGTTAGGGAAACCGAACCGGATCTTATTGAATCTGAGGAAGACGGCGATGTAACCGTGGATATGGACAAGCCGCGGTCAAGGTCAGGCCGGTACTGGAAGACTGAATACGAGCACTTCCACGAAAAGACGGATCACGAAATGAAGAAGTTGGTGAAATATAAGTACCTGGCAAGATCTTATGCGAAAAAGAAGAACTCGGAAGCTTTAGATCTAGCTGACAAGCTCCGGGCAGAGAGGAAAAAGGTTGCGGAGATGGAGGCGAAAATTTCTGAACTTGCAGGTCAAATCGCAGCTGGTCGCGGTGACGAGAACGACGCAGACCGGTCGAACGAAATGGTGAAAGGGCTGGCACGTCAAACGGTGTTGGCTTTAGAGTACAAGGACAAAGTTGATCGGTTTCAGGCCGCCTTAGAACAGCATGGCATTCCTATCGAGCAAGAGAATACCGATACCAGGAAGCCGATATCCTCAAGCACGGAGAAAACTCTCATCCAGGTCGGTCAGGAGCTTAAAAGAGCAAGGGAGCAACTTCAAGAATTGAACCGGCTCAGGTCGGAGGTGGAAGAGCTTCGGGGTACCTTTAAAGGGGCCGAGTTGAGGGCCCAAAAGCTTGACGAGGAAAAGTTGTCTTTATCGAAGGATTTAGAGAAAGCCAAGCAGGAGCTTGAACGCAATGATAAGAGGCGCGTCTCACGTGAAGAGAAGCACAAGCAGAGAGAAGAAAAGCTTCTCGCTCAGAAGAATGAGTATAAGGAGCGATTACAACAGGCGAAGGCTGACTACCAGGCCGCGGAGGAGAAACTGAAGGAGAGGTCTAGCGATGAGAAAGCGGACCTCGAACAAGAGGTCTTGAACCTCCGGACACAACTCAAAATACCAGCTGAATGCGGCTCAGGCAGCTTTGAAACGGCCGAGCAACAGTGCTCGAACCAGCAGAGGACCATCAGACATTACGAGAAACAGATTGCGGAGCCAAGGGCGGCAAGTTCAATGAACCATGGCAGTACAGATGAATCTCACGAGGAATGGCAACAGCAACAGCGGAAGACCCTCAGAGAACTTCGTCAGGCAAAGGAAGACATCTCTAACATGCGAATAGAGAGGGATAAAATGCGGGACGAACTTCGCGACTGCCAAGCTGAGATAAAACGTCTTAAGACGAGATCCCAGCCACCTAAGCAAGGTGAAAGCGATTCCCGGTCTCCCAAATCTAACGGCAAAGTGTCACACGGCTCCCCCGAGAAGCACTTCAAACTACGACCAGCCGTTGAGGTCTCCCACACAACAGCTGTCAGAGATTGGCCATCGGTGAATCGTGCATCACTACCAAGTCCAGTGCTCCTGGACCTAAGCACTAACCCCAGCTTCGAGAATCGTACACCAAAAGCAAAATCTCCCGAGAGAATACGGGGCAGCACCCGGCATCACGGGCAGCGGTACTCATTTGACTCTCCATCTCCTGCTCTGCCTTCGCCCGAGGAAACATTTAATTCAAGGATAACCCGCGGACAAGGCAAAACATACGACGACTCCCCCCGCCCATCCTTCTTCAATATCCCGCCCAACCCCAGCCCACCGAGGATGCAGACTCTAGCCGTGCCCCTGAAGACAGTTGGCGGTCCACCACCACCCTCGAGGGCAAATTTAGGGCCTCTAGGTGCGGGGACGGGAGTCCGCCGAACGGGCAGCCTAGGTGCTACAAAGGTAAGAGGTAGTGTACCTGCAGACAGAGCAGTGGCAGCCAAAGCACGCTGGGATCAGAGGAATGCAGACAAGAAGAGGTTGCAGGATGGTAAGGCGCCGCAGAAGGAAAACATGGTGCCTGGAGTCGTTGGGTGAAGAGTGAATCGGCAAGTGTGGTAAACGGCGCCGGAATAATGGGGTAGGTGGGTCAGACCCAAGGCCTGCCAGAGGAGGGAAAGGCAACTTCATTACTTTTATTTTAATTCTGTTGAATGCACTGGCGCTGTACATACACACACAGCGTGAGCAGCACTTTAGGCGTATATTCTCTGAGCGGGGTCACGTCTCCCATGCTGGCGTTTGGGGGTCTTGACTTTGAATCGGCCTATCACGCGCCATAACTATCATCACTGTTGCCATATCCACGTCCGACGCAAGTCTGTTGTCTCTGCGCCTCGATTCACGCGAAGTCGATGATCGGATGCGGCTCTGGCGGGAAATAGCATCGAACGCTGTGCCAAGACGGTGGTCCCACGTGATCGGTACTTGAAGTGGAAGGCGGAAGCTTCGGCGCCAAAACCCGTTCCAGATGCTCTGCGTAATAATCCCGCGCGACTGATCAGCTACGGAACAGTCCCCACCATTCTAGCAACGCAACAACAATCAACGTGGGCATGGCAGAGCGTATTCTAAGTAACGAGCTCAAGACGCTGTCCGTGGAGCCTTGGGTGGACATCAAGGTGTGTCTGTGTCGCGGGGCGAGCGGTCTCGCTGGTTTCGGGAGGGAGCTGACTCTGTGTGACGAGCACGCAGCTTAAAGATGATAACCTCTTCCATTGGAACGTCGCCCTGATTGTCCTGAACCCAGACTCTCTCTACTACGGAGGCTATTTCAAGGTATTGCTCTTGTTGAAGCTGTGTGTATGGCAGCTCTCCAACCGGCGGTACTGATATCGCACTCTAGGCAGAAATGACATTTCCAAAATCCTATCCATATGCTCCTCCTGGTACGTCCTTCGGGTCCTCTATTTGCTGCTTTTGTGCAAACCCTAGCAGAAGGTATTAACTGGCTCGTTGTAGACTTCAAGTTTCTTCGCCCAATCTTCCACCCAAATATCTACAGTGACGGCAAGTTGTGCATCTCCATCCTACATGCTCCCGGCGAAGACGAAATGTCTGGAGAATTAGCGGCTGAGCGCTGGTCGCCTGCCCAACGGGTGGAATCAGTACTCATCTCCATTCTCTCCCTCCTTGATGATGCCGAAGTCTCTTCACCTGCAAACGTTGACGCCGGTATACTGCTCCGGAAGGATAAGGAGGCTTACAAGAGAATGGTAGACAAGGACGTGGAGCTTTCCAAACGAGACATCCCCGAGGGCTTTGTTATGCCGACTCACGAAGAGGTCAACAAACCCCCACCTAAAGAAGAGGGAGACGAGGCCTTTTGGTATGATAGCGGGGCCGAAGATGATACCAGTCTTAGCGGAAGCGACTCGGACGCTGAGATGACATTTGGTGAGGATGACGAAGAAAACGACGATGAAAGCGAGGAGGACGAGGAAAGGGGAGGGACGGAGGACACAGAAGGTGGTGGGAGGGGCGTGGCTACGCCAGTTCCATGAACTAGCGATACGTCATGGGCATAGTCTGCCATTGGCGTGCGGGTTCGGATTCGGCGATGTTGTGGGTGGGAGTTGACTGGCGGCTACCCCTTTGCTGCAGGCAAAAACTACTTGTCAGATTCAAGGGCGGCTTGACCAGCCACCTCCCCTAAGCAGGTTCGCCCTGTCTCCTTATTCTCTCGGGAAATTTCTGCATGGTGCATAGCGCTTGGTTTTGCATAATGTCTTTAGGCGCACTTACGCCATTTGATGTCACTTGCGGTTGGTTTGCGTGGCGCTTGTTATTCACGATATCCTTCCTTTCTCAGTCGAAGGGAGCAAGCTCAGCGGGGGAAGGGACACGACGGGTGAGAACCGGCATCTCCAGGGCTGCTCCGCCAGGCAAACAGGCAAACAGGCAAACAAAGGCCGGGCGTCGTGTAGGCACCATGTGAGCATAGATGTAGGTGTAGGCACAATAGGAGCACGATATGAGCATGGTCCTAGCGTTTTGGCATTCACGGCGGCCACGTAACTTGTACAAGTACCCTATACACAGTACTCTGTAGAGCAGCCCGCTTAGGAGTAGTACGGGTACATGCACCATGTTGTACGGAGCACGGAGCAGAGCAATCCGTTCTTCGGGCGGCAACTCGCTACGCAAACCACCAGCGAAACCCCAAGACTCTCGAAGTTGCTGTCGTATCGACATCACCCACCACCTCATTTCTCTTCTTCCCCTCCTCCTCGCCCCCGCCCCTCGCTCTGTCCCGCATCCAGGCCCGTTACACTCCCCACCCGCCACCATGTTCGAAGAGCCGTCGGAAGACAAGATCGACTCGCTGTTGCAGATGGGAGTAGCTTCAAGCAGAGATGAAGCAATACTGAAACTGAAGGTGAGCTGCTCCAGCTCGACCCCATGGGCCTGGTGGGGCGGCTTTGCTTAGACGTGCTTGCAGGCAAACGGAAACGACATTGAACGCACCATTGATTCTATATTCGTTCCGATCGAGACGCACGTTGGTAATCCATTGTACCCACGAACGTTGGCTCATATCCACTAACACGCACAGCAACAAAACAATGTCTGGGACGAAGCACCATTCAGCAATACTGATAGAAACGGCAGTGTAGAGCTACGGATTAAACGTGAAGATCCCTGGTCGGAAATGGACGGTGGGCTAAACCGTAGCTAGTGTGCTTGATCATTTCGAAATGACGTGTACGCTAACGCAGCCTCCGTCATCATGATAGGTTTCCCCATCCTCCATGCCCCTGATAACCTACAGCCCAACGTCTTTGGACCAACAAGGCCGCCATCAAGGAACGACCGTGAGACTATAGATCTCACGCGAGAACATGCGGCAGGTGCGAAGGAACAAAAAAATGCCCCACAGCCCGATACCCCTGGACGCTAACTGACATTAAGCTGATCCGAGTATGAGCATGAGTGCTGAAGACCGTGAAGATGCTGATATGAAGAGGGCGATGGATCTCTCCAGGAGCGAGATGACACCCCAAGAAACGGGTGTCACTCATTTCGGGCCGGCAACGAGGGGTCATTATGAAGACGCCGATTGGGCAGTGGCTACAGTCGGATCAGGGGCGCATGAAATATTCCCCAACCCAGAGCCGATAGACCGCAAGAGGATTCCAGGTGAACCAGCATTTCTGAAGCCTTCTCCGTCTGCGCATAACCTAGCCTCCTTCGTCACAATACTGCATTCTATACCACTGGCGAGACGGGCTTTGTTATTTCAAGATCACCTCCTCCCTGACTACGGTCACAATGACGAATGGTGGGATGGCACACCAACAAAAGTGCTCAAAATTGTTAGCTACGATGAAGGTATCCAAACGGAGAGGTATGAGGATGAGATCATATATGAGACGCAACGGCTTCTGGCGTTTCTTACTAAAACCACCCGCACCTACGGGAGTGCTGAGGTTCTGGCGAACACAGAAGGGGTCCGTAGTGCGCACTTGGACGTCATAATCGCAGACTATCTCGAGAGCTGGTATACAGCTGCTAAGCGCCTTACACCACATGACACTCTCCCGGAAATCTTCCGAACGGTTGCAATTTCCTATGACGAAGAAGGAGAGAGGAAAACACAACCCGTATTTCTTCCTACCCTACCCGTAGATGAAAACCAGACTCTTTACGACATCATCGACGAAGCCCTCTGGGCAGAAGTCGATGAAGATAGAGAGGAGACGTACTTCGAGCAAGCTAGCGAAGTGTTCAGTTTGCTCTTAAAGAGTACTAATGCCAATAATAACGGTATAGGAACCCGAATACCAACTGTTCTGTATCTAGACAGATATATGGAATCGTCCAAGTCACCCGCAAAGGAGATGAGGTCAAAGAAGATGGGGATGAAGCGTAGAATTCAAGAAATAGAACGGCTAGAGGCTCTATTGACAGAAGCTCATTCGTCGGGCGTTCCGAGGGGAACATATGACCCCAGAGTGCTACTCCAAGCTGCGGTAGCTCAACTTACGACACATACACTGCCTAGGCAGGTCAATGGGATATCTGAAGAGGATGCAGAATCAGAATTCTCCCACAAAACACACTCAAACAACAATGCAGAAATTGCTCAGAAACTCAAGCAGATATACGACACAGTGTTGGTGAAACTTGAAGGTAATCTCATGTCAACAGGATCACCCTTTCCTCGCAAAATTTGCTTCTAACCTTTTATCTAGCTCTCAAGGAACAAAAGGAGAAGGCCAGAACAAGCCTACAGGAGTTATCAGCACTCTTAACGCAGCCGTCGGATGATCCTGAGAACTCTCCACATCTTAGGTACACTTTACGAGGTATCGCTACTCTTCCACACATCACCTACGTTTTACTCCCAATATCTGAGGGTGAAACTGGCAACACACCAGACGCAATATTGCGAGGGCAGCAATGGTGGAAGATAAACTTTTCTACCGAAGCAATGTCTACGAACAATGCAAACAGCTATTATGTCTCTAGTTCTACTGTTCCCACAGGCGGCGAATGGGATGTGACTGAAGCCCCAAACTGGGGTGGCGATAGCCAAGTTTTGGCAGGTAGCACCGCCACGGCTGAAAGTGGCACATCGTGGGTGCAGAAGGTACCGGAGGTACAGGTTCTAAAGGCGGCTCGAGAAGAAAGCCAATCAGTCGTATTAGTATATGCAAGCGACAGAGCAATGAAAGCATCGTACCCTTCGCTGCCGCCAGCTCTAGAGGTTTGTTCTTCCCTCAAGCTCACTTCCTTTAATGGTCCCTTATAGTTAATGATCATGCAGAAATTTGTTGAAATCGACAACGCTGCTTTTGCCACTGAACTTGGCTACACTCAGCAGCTAGCAACTAATAATCACCGATCACCAAAGCGGAAGGCTTCCTGGGACGAGGAAGAGCTGGCTCCCTGGGGGGGCGAGACCCCCACCTCTCGAGCCCGAACCGATGGAGACCCATCACCGGAATTATCGCAGGTCAATGACGCCGTTGACCCTCATTTCGCTGCCCCAACCGACCTCGTCCGTAGGCTTACTCCACCTCCAGTGCCAGCACCAAGAAATACAAATGGGGGTAACATATTCGGCTCTATCGACGAGCATACTGTTGTCGGAATTGCGAACCTAGAAGAGAACCATGCTGGCAACAACACATCCGATCAGCCTGAAATGACGGAACGGAGTCATTTGAGTCCTGTGGCCAGGGCATTCAAGCCTATGACTAATGTTGTGACGATTAATCTGTCAGAACGAGGCGAGGATGAACTTATGGGGGACGTGGATGAAGACGCGGAACGGATGGAGTTTGGGAGGGATGTAACTATGATGTGAAGGGGCTGATTCGGTTTCTCAGCTTTCGGCCTCCATCTTGCCTTTTAGTCTGGGGATGGTCAATTAAGAGATGTTATGTTTGGAGCGGAGTTTAGTTAGCTAGAGAAACGAGCAGTTATGCTTCCTCCATTTCCATATTCTTGCAACCCGCCGGTACCATTCATAGATTGAGCGTATGCACCATAATGGCGGATTTTTCGGCGTCTCTTGGCATAGCCCTTTTTTCCGGTAGGGGAAGCATATAAAGTACTGTAGTAAATAGATTCAAAGAGTCGCTGGGGAGACGAACGGTACGATTATATATAATACGATATCCTACTTGAGAAAGCAAGATACAAAACTTCCCTCATATACCCCCCCCAAGATGGTTTGCTCTATTGAAAATACATATGATACAATACATGGGTAGATACCATGCCCCCCCACCCTAGAGCGAGAGCGAGGGAAGGGGGAATAGAAGGCAGAAAACAGAAGACATTTTCCCACCACCGCTTGAAAAAAAAAAAAAAATTTGGGAAAAAAAAAGAAAAAAAGATAAAACGCGGTAGAAATGGCGCATCAGGTTTGCCAAAGCGCCTCACTCAACAGCAGCAAGTGCTCCCCAAGCCCTCTCTTTGCCTGCATAGCCACTTCCCTCCTCTTACTCGCTAACCCCTCCGAATAACAAAGCTCCACCAGCACCTTTAGTCTCTCATACGATAAGTTGCCCTGCTCTTCCTTGGCCCTCTTAACCACCTCCGCGGGTCCATCTGCAAACAAATCAAAGAACCGCGCGCTTAGGGGAAGTAGGGCGGCGGGTTCGATGTTGCGCAAATTCTGTTGGAGGACGAGGATATTGAGCTGCATTCTATCGCAGCCGAGGCGGTTCATGGACTTTATGCGGGAGGTATGGGTTATAAGGAGGGAGTCGAGGAGACAGGAGAGGGAGGTTGTGAGAAATCTGTGGGTATTTAAGGATTAGTTCGTAATGTAACTGGTAGGGGGCATCTCTTACTTGTGTTCCTCCTCGCAGAGGTTAGCGGTTATTTCCTCGTCGAAGCTAACGAGATCAGTGTTCATAGCCAAGACACTCGAATCAGGTTCGTTGACCGGCTGTTCCAGCAGATATACGCTTTTAAGCATATCTTCAATGTGTTGGATCATGTGACACCGTATCTCAAAGTGTAGAGTTAAGAGCACAGTAAGAGCTAGTTGCTGATACGATTCGATTGCGGCGTCAAAAGCGCTGACCATTATATCATTAGTACATCTCCTCAACCACCAAGGCGAATATTAGGCACTCACACTACACTCTCCTGAGTCATAGGTAGGTATACAGGAGAAGTATCGTCTCGAGGTCTACTCGGATCAATCAAAGTCCAACGACGGACTTGACGCGTCTTACTGCCGTCTCTTCGTGACGAATCGGCTTGGGTATCAGTGATATAGCGGAGCTGCCGAACTTTACTTGCAAGCCACTTCTGTGGGTAGGTTAGAGACTAGATCGCAGTTAAGAGGGAAAGAGGGTGCGTACCATGCTAGTGTAGAGCAAACACAAGGAAGCTATCGCCTTACGGTCCGAGAGGACATCAGCCGACGATACGGGTGTTTCACTAGTTTTAGCGATTAAGAGAGCAGTTTCCTAATTCATCAGTATAAGCTCTCACCCCAACATGGGATCTGCAAATTACCTTTTCGAGGCGATCTTGTCCGCCATCGCCTGCATGCCATAAACTCGCAGCGACATCCCGTAGCTCTCCAGATTGCGCAAAGGCTGGTGCTGTTTTCAAGCGCTCCTCTCCGGTCTCCTTGGATTGCGCTCTGCTTACAAGGCCTTTCGGGTATTAGTAAGGGCAAAAATTAGGGTAGGCATTAATTAGCCTCACGCACCTTTATACCATTGAGAGCATTTATCATGATATGTGATCATTTGATTTATGATAAGCTGGCTAAATGCCTGGTCGTGGGGAATGGTATCCAGCATTTTACAGAACGCGGCAATTAGATTGAAGAAAGTCGATGTGCCCTAAGGATATAAGAAAAGCCTTGTCCACAAAGCATCGTAAATACATACCTTAAATATGGGTTTACGTGCGATGGTTGGCCAATGAGGGTCTTCTTGAAAGGCACCGGCATCGGCGTAAGTGTGGACGCCCAGATCCACCAATGTCTCGTCCAATTGAGGATGGAATACGTTAACGAGAAAATCATCCAGGAAGGACGTCAATGTACTCATGACGATATCAGACCTGCGAGGTATCAGATCACTGAAAGACACCGCTCCAAGCTTGCACTCACCCAGGTGGCACAATATCCTTCAGGCGCTGAAGAAATGAAAGAGAGGGAGGGAGCAGTAGCCCCATATTAAAAACGCTAGGTTCAATCAAGAGTCTGTGCCCTGTAGCAGAGCCATCGTGATGCTGGTTGCTGTCGCTTGCAGAGAGTCCCACCGGGCGTCGAGAAGAGTCTGAGACAAGACCGGGAACAGAAGTTTTGAGAATCGATTCGAGATCCTCTTGTTCACTCGCCAATTCTACCGATCTGGCATCCGTGTCTTGAAGTTTGAACATCCTCTGAAGCGCACGTCAGCAGATGCGCAGTCCATCGGTACGTTTGGGCCACAAAGGTAGCATAAGTCACAAGTGTAGGGAGCCGAAACCACCATACGTAAAGTCAAAAGTCACGCAGGCTTTCTCAAGTGGCCTTCCCACCACGCTTGCGCCAGACACAGGCCCTTTATAACCATTGCGAATGATGGGCCTATGCGAAGTACAAGGGCATTCTTCCTCAGCTTTTTGGAACCGCTCCAGCTATGGGGAAAGCTAAGCGGGCAGTATATGAGGTTGCGCCGTGCGGTTGGGACCCAAAAAATGTCCTCTTTTTTAATGAAAATAGATAATACAGTACCTTAAGCTTATCTCGCTGGATTCGGAAAACATTGCTTCCAGATGGTGTCTGTCCTGACCGGTAAGATACATTACCGTCAGTAGCCAGGTAATCGTGGAGAAGGGATCGCATCTAAGGAAGTCTTTAAGTAGCTGTCCACAAGGTAATACTTTTATAGCCTTACTTCACTTTGATATAGTTTCCACAATTCATTAAACCCTCCCGTTAGAGAATCGGCATCTTTAATTCCATCACGCTTCACAATACCCGTGACGATATCATGGAGGACACGGTGACCTTCAGCGATGGCCTCGAACTTTGAATACAACGTCCAGAGGAGATCGAAAACAATTATCGCTCTAATGTTGTTCTCTCCAAGTCCCAGGTCAATCCTGTCACTCTGCTGTCGGGATGAGCCACGCATTGAGCTTGGGTGCCGCTGATCAACTTCCTTGTTAGTTTTATCGACGACTCTCCTAAGCTCTACAGGAAGCCGCTGCTCAATGCTCTCAATAGCAGCATCAAGACGACCCATTTTATTTAGCGATTCCATGAGCAAGTGAATGTAGTAGTTGCTGTCAGCTTCTGGATTCCGGGAAGCATCCTCAATCATCTACAGCCTGAAGTCAGCGTAGTTGTGGGTGTGCACGGGGTGGGATTCGCACTGGAACAGAGGTATCTAAAGTCTCCAGAAACTGGTGGATCGGCTTAACCCCTAAAGATATGAGTAGGGAATTACCAGCCGACTCATTAATGCTAAATAGGGAGCCATACCTAATGCTGATAGCCTCTTCTTATCATCAGCAACACTCGCCTTTCCTTGGCCTTGTGAGTATGGTTTCCATCTATCCTGGCAGTAGGGTGACTTGAGGTACAAATGGTTATGGAGTTCTTCGATCAAAATATCGGTTAAAGACTACTTTTCTGTTAGGGGGGGGAGCTTCACTGCCGCCGGGCTGACATACAGTTTCTTGGTTGCTGAAGTAGACCCGGAGATCGCTTAAAGCGCCAATATTCTCCATTTCAGGCCTCCGGATTGTCTCCAGAGCATCTTGCAGAACCTCTACCGCTGTAAGGAATCGCTTCTCTGAAATTCGAGCTTCAAGTTTCTCGGGAACAAGTTGCAATTGTTCTCTTCAGGAATATCAGTCTTAATCCACTCCAAAGGGGGTTATCTCAAGATAGGAACACACATTTGTGACAGGGCCTGCAGCATTTCACCATAATTTTGGGACGACGTTGCCAGAGCCTTCAGCTCTGGTTTTGTTGATGATAGATTAGATTTCGCCTGGGCCAATGACTCTTTAAGCTGTCTCACTCGCGTCTGTGAGGTTTGTATGCTAGCCTGGATTTCATGGAAAGTGTGCAACGAGCTGTTGAACCCTTGGTAGTGCTCTACTCACACGTGTTAGAAGTGAGCGTTGGCAAAATGGTTCAAGCTTCCTACCATTTACAATCGCCCTCAACGCCCTTTGAAGTTGCTTGTGTGTGTCTCTAAATTGATCATACTGGTGTGCCCGGCCCAAAGAGCTCGAATCCATCAATTGAAGCGCAACTTGGACTGGGACACAGCTGTCGTCGGCCATAAAGCTCCATTCCTGCTGAATATATTGAAGGATCTCTTGATAGTGAGTGTTATCAGCCATCTTGCACTAGAGGGAACGGCGAGGTTATGAGACCGCCGACGGGCATGAAGGAATAGCTGCCTAAGAAGCCGGTATGACTAGTGAATGCTCGACTTCTGAAAACTAACCCTCAATTTGTTTTGTTCCTTGCCCGTCACCAGCCCGTCTTCCTCCACCTGGGGGACCTCTCCCCGCGCTTCTATTTCTCGACCGGCTCTGCTCCGACCACTCCCTATCGCCTCTATCTGGCCGCCGCCGCCAGTTGCCAGCAGTGGGCTCAAGTTCCTGACCTCGTGATCGCTCCCGAGAAGGCGTCGTTGGTCTATTACCAGCCCCATCTAAAAAACCTCCATAGCCTCCAACTCTCCCCCCGCGCGCACCGCCACCCGCACCAGGACCAGCGCTGCCGGATGGATTGTCATACCGGTCGTACCGAGACCGCTCTTGATCAGAATAGCCTTTGCCATTTGTGTATCCTGCGCCGGGTTGTCCAAGAGGCCGTGACGACTGAGGAGCCCGCGACATTCCAGCAGAAGCTCAAGGACAGCGAAGTTGGTGCCAATAAACTGTGCTTTGAGCGTGTAGCACGAGCCTGACAATGATGTTGAAGCTCGCGAAAAAGCGGCGGGAGGAAAATAACCCGTGGCATACTTTTGCCTACAAAAGCAGCAAATGAGCACGTGACTCGGGCGAGGACCCATACCAATATTACGAGCGAGATGATGATGGGAGAGGAGAAGGACTGGTGGGAGAGTGAGATTCCTGCTGCTGCCGTCCAGTAGCAAGCAGTCTTGCCGGTAGCGACTTTTTGTTGTGGGGGGCGCTTCTAGACTCTGTTAGAGGTTTAGGCTTCGCCTTTTCTCTCGTCGTCTTCCTGCTTTCCCTCAGGTAAAACGATGGTATACTCATCATCACCATCGAACCGCTGGGTAGGTGGGGAAGAATACTAAATTTATCGCCTACCACAGACTTACTTTCCATAGTGCATTAATTCGACAAAAGGTCTCAAGTGTTAGAGAGAAACATTAACCTCATTTATCGCACTCATCGCAAATACCGCGGAACGGGGAAAAACCGTTACTGTGCTCTTTGCTTTCTTCGTCCGGGGTCTTGCTAGCCCATTTGCAATTGCAATACCCCATACTTAGGAAATACATTTGCGTTCAGGATCGCCTTCATTTACGCAACACATGCCAGCATTGGCATATGTCATATTTGGACAACATGTTGATGGTTGTGGACTTGTCCTCAAAAGAAACCGACGCTACGGGCAGCACCCATTACTATCATCTGGCACCATATCGGGTTTATGGTAACACACTCTCTCTTCAGGGCTAGCGCAATACCAATCGGGAGACCCATCAGGATCTGTTCGTTCTAGGCGGTTCGCAACGAGTCTTTAACCCAGTTAAGCTACACACCTTATTCTATTCGATCCAGCACACCTCCACTGCAGCTACTTCCACAACCAAACAGGTCTGCTGGAATAACATTACTAGGGAATGCAGACCCAAAACAGTCGATCAAGATTGCCCCCAGAGTTTCTGCGATGATGGGCTCTCTAGCGCAATTCCACAGGTGGGCCTAACGGCCAGCGACGGGGGAGCTATGGGGCCATCCAACGTGAGTCTGGTATGACGTTGAGTGTGTTCGCTAGCTACGAGAAGGAAAAATACATACGAGGCGGATGCTAAGACTTGCCCCAGAACCCTCCGGACCAACACTTCCAGGCCACCTTCCCCCCTCCACACTATCATCGTTATTGTTACAATGAAGTCAAAACACACCATCGCATGCCACGCTTGATTCTCAAATGGGGCAAACCCCCTCTCACTGTCATCGTGCATCCCCGTTGCCTCCATTCCCCCTTTCCTTCTATATCTTCCTTTGAAGCTAAACGCTGGTGCTTTGTTTGTTTGTCCGGTGGCCGCCGCCTCCTCCTACCCTCCTGGCGATCCACCACCATCAGCAACCACCCACTACACCGGCCAACTAAATCCTACATACATACCTAGACAAGCCGACCCCTTCCCCCCTCTCATCATCCATAAGGCTTCTCAAACATGTCCCATGCGGCGCGACCTTGCAAGAAGTCCTTCAAGCAGAAGCCTTGCAGTGGTACAGAGCCTTTTTTCTCTTGGCTGCTACATCTTTTGCCACAAGCCCATTTTGCGGGATTTGTTCCCACAAGGCAGAATTGCTCGGCCGAATGACGTCCAGCTGACGTCCAGATCAAACCTTTTAAAAACCGGGAAGCCTCTCTTTATTTTTGGCTTCGTTGCGCTCACTCTCGCAGGAATGAAGCCCACCGTGCTGGTTTCGCTCGCTTTATTGCAGTTCGTGGCCGCTAAAGTTCAACACCTAAAACAGACGACACAATGCAGCCAACACTCGCGCATCGGGAAAGCCACTCTGTGTGGTCAACTTTGCCTAGATGGGGAATACCGTCGGCCATACTCTAAGCTATGTCGGTTTTACAATGATGGGTGTCTCGACTTCGACACTCCGCCATCCTGTCCCCCGACCAAGAAATTTGTGCCTGGTAAACCTAAGCTAGCAAAGACTGGTGTGGTGTGCCCTGGCGAGCCGGATTACAGCCAGGTACAATGGTCGCATACTGAGTGGCACTGGTCATGTTGCGATTGCCCTGCTGGTTATATGCCCGCCGACCAAGGAGCGTGTGACCGCCTAACTCTTTCCGGCGTCCTGTCACATACATGTGTTGGATGCTCAGAGCCGGGCGAAGTCCTGACAGGGGATTTGACATTTGGCTTTGAATGTCCCGTGCCACCGCTGCTTCCGGGCTGTGGAAAGCCTATAGGTAGCTGTCGAGTTGATACCTTATGCGATATCGTTCTTCCAGAGGGCGCACCTCCGCCGTCTTGTGGAATGAACAATGCAGGGCTCAACATGCTCAAGAAACAAGAGGGAGGCTGCCCAAAAAGATATGAAATTGGGGGTCACGTAACTCTTGGTAGGTGATACAAACTTACATACACTTCTCCACAAGCCTAACTTCGATAGGTTACGGCCATGATTGTGTTGGGTCTGGAGACTGCGGACCGAATCCTTCTTCAAAATACCCTGAGATAATAACTCTCAAAAAAGCCAAGGAGACTTTGGCCGAGGACCTGAACAGAGTCATCGCTGACTCGAAGATCAAGAGATGGCGAAATGTTCACTTGCTTAATTCCAACCAATTCTCAGCGCTTCTAGACTTTGGATTTCAAGCCGGCGCCCCTAACCTCAGAACATTTTTCCAGACGACTGTCCAGAGAGGGGATTTCTCCAGACTTTGTTCAGATCTTTTGACATCGGCGGCCGGCACATCCGGCGCGAAGGCTAGGCGACAACTGGAGTCTACACTTTGCAATAAACCGACAATACATCTTTCGGGTTGCCCACCACCAGAGGAACCACTTCCGCCACCGCCGCCAGAGCCAAAAGTCCCACCAGTACCTTCGCTGAAACCTATCGTGGTGGCGGTACCTTCAGAACCGGTGATATAACCTATACTTGTGGTATAGACGTATGGTTAGGGGGAAAGTATCACAAACCAATGGGAGAGCTCCGGTGTACGTATAGACGGGAGATTACCAAAAAAAAAATTTTCCCCGAGAACTTCGACCCTTAAGTTTTATTTTTCAGTTAACCAAATTTGTCAAAGTAGTTTCTAATTTCCGTATCCGCACGTACAATAAATTTCCAACTTTTCACAAGATGATTTAACCAGATTCGAGCGTCTTCCCAGCAGACTATTTCAGCTGATTTTAAGTGGTTATCGGCGATGGACTTTGCGGTATCAGGGCCCAGGTCGACAGTCATGCGGGGGCGTTCCAATAGCAGTGTCGGAAGGGCGTCGCCCCTTGCCGTTGTGCAAGCTGGAAGAAGAAGAAGAAGAAGGGAAGAGAGATTGTGGAGTGGCAACTCGCCACGTCGGCGTGATCTTGCGCGGCGGAGCAGTCAGTCCAGTGCCAGGGAATGAGGCACCAGGCGATTTCGGTAATGCTGGGTCCGCCGGGGCTCCCGGACCCGGAGTCCGCCGAGGTCACAGGCGCCGCCAGCGGAGCTGCTGCAGATGTCGTGCCTAGAAGCGCGACAGCGAAGCCGAACATTGGAAGTTGGGACGCATGATGGGGGGGGGGGGGGGGGGTTTGTTATGTCAGCAGCGACTTGGGGTGTTTTTCAACCACCTAATGCCCCCCCCTCTCTCTCTCTCTCTCTCTGGCCCCTCCCAAGTGCTCTCACGTCGTTTCGCGTTTACGATCGGACCTTCATCTTTTGTTCAACCCCTCTCTCGCAACACCACTTGTGATGACAAGCGATAACGAGGCCCGTATTGGCCATCGCTGGGAAATGAAATGAAATGAAATGAGGAGGAGGAGGAGGGGGTGGTACGGGGCTGTGCAGCTGAGGTAGCGCACCCGCTACCTCAACACCATGGTGGTGGTGGTGGTGGTGGTGGTGGTGGTGGTGGTGATGGTGATGCCTTACAAAGCCGGGGTTCCTCCCTGGCATTTGCCGCCGGGGCGACACAGCGCATCGTTGTATTCTAAATTAGCCTTGGTTCCCCCATGTAGTCCTGGGGCGGGTTTCCGGGTTTTTTTGGTGTTTTTTTTTTTTTTTTTTTTTTTTTTTGGGGGCGTGTAGAGGGGGAGTTGAGATTAATGTGAAAAGGGGGAAAGGGTTGGTATCGCATGTGCTGTGCGGGGGGAAGGCGAGGGTGTGGGGGTGTGAGTATAGGGGTATTTGTTTGGCTTGGTTCTTGTTCCAACTAACTACTTTAATATTCTACACATCAAAATAGGAGAGGTCTACGAAGGGGGTTTGTTCAGTCTACTAAGGCACCTTTTCTTTTTTTTTTTTTGCGTTTCAGGATTATTCATTATAGATTCTTGTAAACCTGTATGTTTTTGTTGGCGTTTCTACCCCAGACTTATGTTCTCTCCCCGATATAACAGGCCTTGTTGTGGCACCCCTCCGCTTATCGACGAGGATTTGCGTCTCGGTTGAGTCCTTGTACGAGGCTATTGGAGAGCCCCCCGACAGAAAAACTCGAGATTATCGCTTTGGGAAGTTCTGGGATAGGAAGGGAAAAAAAAAAAAAAGGTGTGGCTTGTAGAGATTGTAGATTTTCAATCGTAGGTGTTCTTTTGCTTGTAAATTAAGAGATAACTGTATGATATGATATGAGGGGGGGGGGGAGGCGGCGCTGTGTAGTTTCGTGGAATCTATCGCGGTTATGATGATATCTTCGAGGTTCCGGGGGGGGGGGGGGGGGAAAGATGGATCTTCGCGCTAGAGGGGTGTGCTTGGTTGGGGAGGGCGCGGGGGTAGCGGGGGTGGTCGAGCAAACCGACCAAACAACTGGGCTAACGACTTGCGCCCAGCTTCGCTCCGTCTGGCTTGGTTCTTTGTGACCCCCCCGGTGAGCAGCTGCACCATCGCCGGGTGCTCGCTCTTACGCGCGAAATACGACGCACTGTATCCAAACCTGTCCTTAGTAGCGGTGTCGGCCCCCTCCTCGAGGAGCAGCCGCACCACCGCCTCATGCCCTCCGATGACCGCCATGTGCAACGCCGTCCTTCCATCAAAACCCTTAGCAGTGACATCCGCCCCGTTCTCAAGGAGCAGCCGCACCATTGCCTCATGCCCGATGGCGACTGCCTTGTGCAGCACTGTCTGTCCAGTGCCTTCCCTAGCGTCAATGTCGGCTCCCTTTTCGAGAAGCAGCCGCACCAAAGCCTCATGCCCTCCGATGGCCGCCATGTGCAACGCCGTCCTTCCACCGGGAACCCTAGCAGCGGCATCTGCCCCCTTCTCAAGGAGCAACCGCACCATTGCCTCATGCCCGTTAGTGACCGCCTTGTGCAGCACTGTCTGTCCAGCTTCGTCCGTATCGGTGCCGACACCTCTCTCGAGGAGTAGCTGCACCACCGCCTCATGCCCTTGGCTAGCTGCATCATGCAGTGCCACCCATCGCCAGCCACCCATACGGCTCCACTTCCCGGAGAGTCGTTTCATCCCTACTGAGTACTTTCCGGGGGCCGCCAGGTGTAGCGCCGTCCACCCGTCACCCCCTTCATTGGCGATATGAGCCTCTTTCTCGAGAAGCAGCCGGACGATCGCCTCATGCCCATTGCCGGCCGCCGATCTTAGCGCCATCCTTAAATATCCAACCCTGATAGGGATATCGACCCACCTCTCAAGGAGCAGCCGCACGATCGTCTCATGCCCCTTGCTAGCCGCCCATTCTAGCACCGTCCGTCCGTGCCCATCCCCGTTGGCGATGTTAGCCCCCTCCCCGAGAAGCAGCCACGCCGCCACCTCGTCATCCCTTCTAGCTGCCCAATCCAGCGCCGTTCGTCCAGTGTCGTCTTTAGCGTCAATATCGGCCCCCCCCTCGAGGAGCAACCGCACCACACCGTCGCTCACCAAGTTTTGAAATACCGCCCATGGCCTTTGGATGACCGCGAAGTGCAGCGGCGTGAGTCCATTCCCGTCCCTAGCGTTGACATCGGCCCCCTTCTCGAGAAGTAGCTGCACCATCGCCTCATGCCCACAGCCGACCGCCACGGACAGCGCTGTCTCTCCACTATGGCCCCTAGCAGTGATGTCGGCCCCTTTCTCCAGGAGCAACTGCACAACCATCGAGTGCCCTCCGCGGGCCGCTTGGTGTAGTGCCGCTAATCCATCATTGTTCTTATCGGCAATGTTAGCCCCCTTCTTGAGGAGCAGCTGCACCATTGCCTCGTACCCCCCGGTAGCCGCCAGGTACAGCGCTGTCTGTCCATAAATGTCCTTATCGGCAATGTTAGCCCCCTTCTTGAGGAGCAGCTGCACCATTGCCTCGTGCCCCCCGGCGGCCGCCAGGTGCAGCGCTGTCCGTCCGTGGCGGTCCTTGTCGGCGGTGTTAGCTCCCTTCCTGAGGAGCAGCAGCACCACTACCTCATGCCCGTTGAGGGCCGCTAGGTGCAACGCTGTCAATCCATAATCGTCCCTGTCGACAGCCTTAGCTCCCTTCTTAAGAAGCAGCCGCACCACCGCCCCGTGCCCTTCGCCGGCCGCCCCGCGTAGCGCCCTGGGTAGCGCCTCGTGTAGCTCCGGGTGCGATAGCAGATAAGGCGCTGTCCATGCGTCGCTGTCGAGGAGCAGCCGCACCGCCGCCTCACGCCCTTCGAAGGCAGCCAGGTGCAGCGCCATTATTCTGTAACTGTCCGTGTTGACGATGTTAGCCCCCCACTCAAGAAGCAGCAGCCTTACCGCCTCGCGTCCTTTCAGGGCTGCCGAGTACATCGCCTCCCACACGCGATCGCCCCGTATGGTCCCTTTCTCGGTGATCAGCCGCTTCATCTCCTCGTGCCCTTTAGCTGTCGCGTACAGCGCTACATCCGGCGTCACCTCGTGCCTGCTGTCAGCCGCCTCGTGCAGCGACTTCCTCACAGCGTGGCTCTTGGACCCGTTCTTGACGAGCAAATGCACCACCCCATCGCTGACTGCCCAATCCAGCGCCGTCCGTCCAGTCTCGTCCCTAGCAGCAATATCAGCTCCCTTCTCGAGGAGCAACCTCACTATTGCCTCATGCCCGCTAATAACCGCCTTATGCAGCACTGTCTGCCCAGCTTGCTTCTCGTCGATATCAGCCCCCTTTTCCAGAAGCAACCGCACTACCGCCTCGTGCCCCCCGAAGACCGCCAGATGCAGCACCGTCCATCCGTGATCTCCCTTGTTAGCAATATTAGCCCCCTTCTCTAGTAGCAGCCGCACCACTGCCTCGTGTCCCTTCCTAGCTGCTTGGTGCAGCGCCGTCAATCCAGAATTGTCCTTGTTGGAGGTGTTAGCCCCCTTTTCAAGGAGCAGCCGCACCACCGCCTCGTGCCCCCCGAAGGCCGCCAGATGCAGCGCTGTCCATCCGTGATCTTCCTTATTAGCAATATTAGCCCCCTTCTCGAGGAGCAGCCGCACCACTGCCTCATGTCCTTCCCTAGCAGCCTGGTGCAGCGCCGTCAATCCATGATTGCCCTTGTTGAAGATGTTAGCCCCCTTCTCGAGGAGCTGCCGCACCGCCACCTCGTGCCCTTTGAAGGCCGCCAGGTGTAACGCCGTCCATCCATGATCGTCCCCGTCGGTGGTGTTAGCCCCTTTCTCGAGAAGCAGCCGCACCACCGCTTCACGCCCTTCCCAGGCCGCCTCGCATAGCGCCTCGTGCAGCGCCGGGTGCGACGGCGGGTGCGGCGCTGTACATGCATCGTTGTCGAGGAGCAGCCGCACTATCGCCTCATGCTTGGTACCAGCTGCCTCATGCAGCGCCATCCGTCCAGTTTCATTCTCGGTTCCCTCTTTAGGGAACAGCTGTACTACCGGCCCCCGATCGCTGTTAGCCGCCGTGCGTGGCGCCGACCGCCCATAGGCATCCTTAGCAACGACGTCAGCCTCCTTCTTGAGGAGCAGCCGCACCACCTCCTCGTGCTTGTTGTTGGCCGCCACATGCAGCGCCGTTTGTCCGCGGCTGCTCTTGACAGCGACGTCAGCCCCATTCTCAAGAAGCAACTGCACCATCGCCTCGTGCGCATCCCCAGCCGCCAGGTGCAATGCCGTGTGTCCATCGCTGTCCTTAGCGGCGATGTCAGCCCCCTTCTCCAGGAGCAACCGCGCCACCGCATTGTGTCCGTACATGGCCGTCGAGTGTAGCGCTGTCTGTCCAGCATTGTCCCTAGCAGCGATGTCAGCCCCCTCCTCGATGAGCAGCCGCGCCACTTCCTCTTGCCCGCTGCTGGCCGCCCACCAGAAGGGCGTTCGGCGGTTTTCGTCCCTGGAGTCGACCTCCATGCCCTCCCGCTGAACTAGGATCTGGACGATAGACGTGTGGCCATTGGAAGCTGCCCATGATAGAGGGCTCCGGCCGCATGTGTCTCTTGAGTCAGCCATGGCATGCTCCCAGTCTACCAGGAGTTGGACTGCTGCTTCATATCCCAATCTAGCTGCCCATGATAACTGCGTTTGGCCAAATTCGTCTTTCCCATCTGTTTCCATGTCCGCCCACATAACGAGCAGTCGAACCATCGCTTCCTGGCCCGTTGCAGTTGAGTGCAACAGAGGCACATAGCTTCCATCGTTGTGCGAACTGGCCATATTTTTGTTAATTATAGAGGTAGCCACATCAGCCCAGGCATGTTCTAATGCGGAGCAAAGAGGGGGAAGAATTTCTCTCAGGCAAGCCCCTGTCAGCGGGCTGAAATCCATCCACGTACTCTCAGAAGGAACAGGCGCTCCTATTTCTATTAGATATTTCACTGTTTCTCGCTGCCCTTCTGCGATGGCCAACTGCAAGAGCCCTGGGGATTCCTCTAAGAAACGCTCTCTGTCGAGTCTTTCGAATGCTTTTAGCAATTGGTTATGGCCTTTACTCACCGCAACGTGCGCGGGGCTCTGATTCGGCTTTCCAACTACAGATAGTGCAGTTGCCCCCGTATTGGTTAACAAATCAAGACATCCATTCGGGTTATTGTTGTACCAGGCGTATATGTGGAGTGGCGTATGGTCGAAATATCCGAGCGGGCGTTCCTCCACCAGGTCATGCACTGAATACCCAGCCGCTAGGATAATCTGGAGTGCAAGGTAATCATTAGAAGCAGCGGCCAGGTGTATTGCACTGAACTGTTGCCTTGTATCCGTTGGATCTACCTGGCGCTTCATCTCGTAAGTATATCCATTGGCAAACGTAGTGCATTGTTTCACCAATCGGCCAAGGGGGTCGATTTCTCGGTGAATGGCCCTAATAGACAAGACGGTGGCCTTCGTGTCTATATTATCATATCCCTGCCGCGAAATCCTCTCTACAAGGATCATTTCATACTTGCGCAACAAGCTGTAATACTCATCCCGGTGTACAGCCGTTCGCTGCTTGTTATCGAGTTCTGCTTCTATTGCTCTGATGTGTTCAAGCCTAGATTCCGGAATGGTGTATACAGTAACGGCCTGCTCAGGAGACTGTGTTTGGACGGCAACGTCGCATTGTTTATCTAGCAGAAAAATTGCCCCCTGGCAAGAGGACGTACCTCTAGATTCACCCAGCACATCAGTACAGCCTAAAAGTAGAGGTATTTGAACGGAACCTACTCATCATTTGTTTCCAGTATCTCAGTATTATGTGCAGTACCGAATCGTCCTTTCATATATGAATGGACATATGGGCATTCGCCCAGAACACCGCTGAAGAGGACATATCTCTTTACTTTAGCAGTGTCAAGCCCATGATCTAACTTGTCGAATATGGTGGCCAAGACAGGATCAAAGATCCTTTCGCGCATGTCATCCATCTTAATTGTGAGACGCGAACCGCGTATTCCTGCGATCAAATCATCGGCGATCTTGCAATGAACTGACTAGATTGATTAGTGGATAAAAATAAATGTGTAAAAGATTGCCTCACGCCTAAATACTTCCGAACTCTGTACGTGACGTTTATGTAGTCCCTCCAAACGCATATCAGATTTGTATCTAGGCATCACGTTTCGATGGATAGACACCTACATCGAGGAATTTTTTCTTTTGCTGTCCAATGTAAGCCGGGGTGCAACACAGATCGCATACGGAGCTGCTCTACCTTAACTATTTCACTCAATATGTTCTCTCCGGACTCTCCCTCCGACAAAGCAATTGCCCTTTCCAATTGCTGTTCTAAATACCCTTGAAATCTCTCCGCAATGTCAAATGAACCAAGAACAACAATTGAAGAGCGAAGCTGCTCTAATTCGAGGTTCGACGATTCCCCCCCGACCATAAGCTGAGAGATGGTCTACAGGATCGAAGTCAGTGAATGCGAAATATTAACCCTATACCTTTGCCTCAAGCCATATCAAGTAAAGGGAATTTCCTCACAGTGATCTCTTCTTCCATATGGCATACAGTCACTAGATCCCCGGTGCTTATTTTTACCCGCTCTCTTTTAGGACAGAACGCCAAGGCAGCCTGGGGCTGAATGAAAGAATGCACTTTAGATGAGTCCAATCCAAATTCCTTTAGGAAAATATCCCTGAGGTGTCCCTCATGGCTTTTTTTGAAGTACGGCGGAACAACCACGCAGATTAACTTCTCCATAGTAGAGGATACTGCCGAATACTCATTAGCTTATCCAAGGGGATCCGA
Organism: Geoglossum glabrum; assembly: GCA_021527465.2. Taxonomy (NCBI): domain Eukaryota; kingdom Fungi; phylum Ascomycota; class Geoglossomycetes; order Geoglossales; family Geoglossaceae; genus Geoglossum; species Geoglossum glabrum. The sequence goes on from JAJDFE020000014.1 coordinate 125,551, forward strand.
GTATAGTACTTGCCTGAAGAGTATGTGCTCTCCAGCGCTTTGAGAATATGAACCTTCATAGCATGGAGAAAGAGCGCAAGGGACTTGGTTGAACACAACCGCAAATCATGACACAGTGACCAGCGAAGATGATAACTATGTCTTCCGCGTTTTCGGTACAGCTCATCTAGAACCTGTCCAGTTGACTCAAGGGGAACACCCACATCCTGCAGGTCCGGTGGATATCTACCCGTAAGGTCAATACGCTGCAATCAAGCAATAGAGAAGTTATATTTGAGGAGAGAACAGCAACGAGGAAAATGCGCAACATACATTCCAAAAAGGGTATCAGATTCAGCGTTGATATCGATCTCATCACCCCATTTGAGGCCTTCTCCATTTTCTTCATAACTCACTTGGCTGTCCAGCACCTAGGTTATTCTTGCTTCCAAGTCTATGGAAGGCTCCAAGCGGAGTCAATGCTCCAGTGATGTGCTTACAATGGGACAATAGGTTTTTGATAAGGTGGCCAATTCACCAAGGTCGGTTCCGCCTATACACTCCTCAACGGTTACATTCCATGCCGAAACAAGACGTGGTTTCCCTACCTTGCCCGATAACATGATGGCGGCAGCGGCAGAGCTAGAGCCAATATTGATACTTATCTAACATGATATTAGCCCGGCATTCTAAGTGGACGTCATTACGGGCCATACGAGGAGCTTTTGCGCCATCTCTCAGGCATTTTATCGCTGCCTTCCCAAGTACAGGTGATATGTTATAGTGAAGAGGTTGCTCGTGCCAAGCGCCATCAGGCTGCCAATCGACTTGGCAATACAAGACAACAAAAATGCGCAGCTCACCCAGGTGACGCCGCTTTAGCTGAGCGAGCTGGGTGAGGCAGCATGAGAGGCTAGAGAATTTGGGAGGTCAGAAAATTTGGGAGGCTAGAGAATTTGGGTGGCTAGAGAATGTAGAAGGTATGAAGGTATCTAGTGGGTATTATAAATATGGCTTAACCTACCTCATACAAGCCTTATCATAAACATCATTGTTATGAATACAATTCTAAATGTTGCAATATACCTCACCAATGTCAGAGACATCATGGCATATGCCATGGCATAGATGGATATTGCCAGAAGGCAATGAGATGTCAGTGGCACTATGGATTGTGCCATGGTGTAGCAGGAAGTCATCAGATGGTGACTGGGAAATTGCCATAGGGTAATAGATTATCAGGAGACGATTGATCACCAGAAGGTAACCGGAAATTGCTGAGGAGATCCTCATGTAATGGCCAGAGCGATAAAAAGTGCCAAAAGCACTCCATGGCCTTCAGAAATTGGAACTACGGAGTTCCGAAAAAATTTGCAGTTTAGAGAGTTCCTGTTCTATTTCAGAGGGCAACGATCAACGCCACATGATGTCATATATCATGGCATCGTCAGGAGGCAGGATGCCTCAGATATTGGCCTTGGAGGCTAGAAACAGTAGATCCAGAAGTGCATAAGAGGGCTTAGGAGTCCAGTAGCTAGTTAGTAGCAAGTAAGCAATTGGATCACTAGAATTAGGGTATAATTGTCTTATCATAACTATCTGCATTGTATCAAATCTTTTTCTCTGTCCTGTGATCGAGCCCATTCTCCAACACTAAATACTTGAAAAGCAATAGTAGAACTGCTTTATATTTGACAATTCAAAACTAGAGAAGAGAGGAAGTTTATAAAGAGGCCTTAAGCTTATATATATAGAAGAATGTTTCCTAAACTATCTTTCATATGTTACTAGGTTCTTGCATTATAACAAGCTTTATGATAAGTTTTTTTGACAAATGTAAGTAGATTCATAGATATGTCACAAGATTCATACGAAGGGTTTTAGCTCAGGGACTGCAGTTAGTACTCATATGAAAAATTGCGAGCTATGTAACAAGCTTATAAAGATTGTGAAGAGGCTTATAATTTAAGTTAAGTCACAATTGTAATAATTATAAACTTATCATATAGCTTGCAGGCTCTTTTATAGCTCTTAATTATATGTAAGGCACTATAAGGCACTAGCAATGAGGCTCTCACAAAGGAGGCTCATAGTCGCATCGGACTTCTAAAACCACTTCCAACTGCCAGACAACACAACAGCATCAGACCTCCACAAAGACAACATGATCTATAAGCAAGCAACATCTGCAACTGTATACAACTGCCAAGCAATCAATGGAAGCAGCTTCCTACTGTAAGGCACTAGCAATGAGGCTCCCACAAAGGAGGCTCATAGCCGCGTCAGACTTCCAAAACCGCTTCCAACT